>JASDQU010439803.1:24114-38041 GCA_032191745.1 Picea mariana | reverse complement strand
CTCAGCAACCCCATTCTGCTGTGGGTTGTAAGGAACAATCAACTCTCTCCTGATGCCCTCTCCTGTACAAAAGTCCATGAACTCCTTGGAGGTATACTCACCCCCATTGTCTGTCCTCAGAACTCTGATTTTCTTCCTAGTCTGGTTCTCCACAAGAAATTTGAACTCTTGGAACTGATTGAAGACTTGTCCTTTGGTCTTCATGAAGAAAATCCAAGACTTCCATGAGAAGTCATCAATGAATATGACATAGTATAAACAACTAGTCAAATATGTCGAAGACATCAGGCCACATACATAAGAGTGAATAAGATCAAGGATACCTTCTACTATCACTGCTTGGAAAATCAGTCTTGGTGTACTTTCCCAAAGCACACCCCTTGCACAACTTCTGGTGCTCTGTACTGAACTCTGGAATTCCAGTCACTATCTCCCTCAATATCCTCAGAGTCCCATGATTCAAATGAGCCATCCACTTGTGCCATAGCTCACAAAGATCACTGCTGCTTGTAGAATGACATAATGCACTTGCTAGCTATAACATGAGTTTGTACACCTTCTCATGTTGAGTCCCAATCACTTTGGCCGAAGTGATACTCGACCCCTTGGGGAATAGGAACACCTGTCCATCACATAACAACACCTCATAACCCCTCTTCGTAATAGCAGAAACTGAAACCAATTTCTTCTTCAAGCCAGGAACATATAGGACCTCTCTCAACAACATGGGAGGTAGAGACTCCCTTTGAAAATATAATGTCCCACTACCAACTACCTTGACCACCCGATCATCTCCAAGCACTGTCTCAAGATCACCAATCTGAGTAAGATTTGTCAAGTGTTCACGAACACCTGTCATATGGCGGGAGGCACCACTGTCAATATACCACACACTGGAATGAGTGGTCCTAGTGGAAAGACACACTACTAAGGAAAAATCCTTATCAAACTTGGCGGATAACTCCTCCACCGTTGCTGAAGCTGCTATCTGCTTCTTCTTCTTGTTCGGACACTGTCCTGCATAGTGCCCAAACTTGTGGCATGCAAAACACTTGACTTTGCTCATGTCCTTCTTGCCTTCACCCTTCAATTTATTTAATCCCTTAGGACCCTTTTTGAATTCTTCTTGTTGTTGGCAACAAGAGCCACATTCTCTTCATCATGACCAGTAGATGAACCACCATGCACATAACCTCTCTAGGTCTCCTTTTGAACAAAGTCATCCCAAAGACGTTCCCACTTGGGAAGGTTTTCGATAGACACAATTCCCTAAAAAAAAACAACCCATTGTTTGGAAACTCCATTCAATGCTATCCTCACAAGCTCACTATCAGCAATGGCCTCCCCCACAACTCCAAGCTCATCTCTCACCTGTGTAAACCTGGTAAGATATGTGACCACATTTTCAGCCTTGGTCATTTTAATGCCCTTCAGTTTTTCTCTCAAAACCATCTTCCAGTTTTCATTTGTACTATGGTACATCTTCGTTAAGGACTCCCACATCTGATAGACATTTTCCTTCCCTGTCACATGAGGAATCAAATGGTCCCTGATGGTATCAAGAATAATCCTCTTAGCCTTGATACTCTTCTTGGTGTATGCTGCTAGAAGAGTGGCATCTGTGGGTGCATTCACAACATTTGTTGTGGAGTTCTCAACAATATCCCATAAATCACTTTCTTGCAACAGTAAGATCATCCTCTCCTTCCAAGCACCAAAGTTCACTGCCCCATCAAGTCTGTCCTCAACCCTCAAACCAATAGCCATTGACCCTTTTCTGCTGAAAATGAAAAATTCAAATTTCTTTTTGGTGAAGTGACTGTTGTCCCACTTTTCTGACTTGCTAATATAAATCTACCTCTCTTTAACTCAACTTTGATACCATGTAAAATTTCAGACCCCACCTAGTTTCAAGTCTCGCTGATTTTCAGTGAATGTTTAATGCCCAAACCCAGTTACGTGATAGCCAAATAAACTCAGCATATAAAAAAATTTTCAAAACTAAAACATGAGGATTCTGAACAATATTTAATGTAGAAATAAAACCATATCAACAACACAATATTCAGAAAATTTAGCATAGTGATTTTTGGTCTAACAATGACTCTGGAAAAACCCACAAGGGGAAAACCAGTGTGAGAGGGAGTTTTTATTATTTGTGAGCTTCAGAGAATTTTCATTTACAACATATTCATCTTCAGAAATTACACAAACTTATCTCAGACTTTCTTCAACAAAACTCCTTCTGAATAGTCTTGGAAAAGCTCCTTGATTTCTGTGCCATAAATTCGTACAACTGTATGGCTGTCCCAATAATAAATGCTGTACGACCTTGCTCGATTTTTGTGCCTTTTTCCGAGTATTATGTATGGAATATGCAACATGAATAGATCCTCAAAATTCGTGAGGGAAAAGTCCTTCGTTAACTGCACATTGAAACCTTGAATCTTTTTGCAAAACCTCATGCACCCAACTTGCTCAAAGGAAACCCTAAATGATGGATCATAATTTATCAATTTCAAGCTCCGTGGCTCACATCTCAACAAACTACCTCCTTTATTGTATTTCTTTTTTCTCTTGATTTGTCATGCTATAGATGTAAGATAAAAGACTAAGACTGGTAAGGACAAGGAGTTTCAATGGCTAAAGCTCAGACATGGAACTTTACACAGTGGAAAACAAGATTAGGGTTTTCTCAATTGTATCAAAGGACTCATCAATATGATAAAATTGTCTTTATATCTCATGTATATAGGCGCAAGATACTTGTTAGACACAAAACAAAACCCTTCAGTGTTTGCATACCAGAATTTTGAGAAATAGGTGATGCGTAGCGCATGTTTACTGTGTGAAAATTGCGTAGTGGGCATACAGAGGTTGCGTAGCGAGCTGGTCAATTTGCGTAATAGGTGGGGTATTTTGAATTTGTTGAAGGAAAGGGATCTGATTGATGGTAGAGGGTCCTTTTCAATGAAAAATGGGAGGGGAAAGAGATGCATATGCCAAGCAAAAAAACGATTTGAAATGTGATTAAACCATTTAGGATGACATGACAATTTAGGTAGCGCCAAACAATTTGCACAATGAATTTACACAACATATATAATTTTTTGCAGGCCAGGTACGAAAATCATTTTGAAAGATTACAAATATGACATGATGACCTTTGATGACTCTCTATCTTTCATAATGTGCCATTATGTTCCATGACATCCCCTGCAAGAACCTTTCACCTAGACTTTCTTTTTGACATACCACTTTAGAGTTTATAACGACAATTTTAGACTAATGACCCAAAGACATTAAAAACTTTCACGAGACAAAACTCTTTGAAAACATACACACTCAATGACTCAATTTGGAATGCATTGGTCTTCCCAAGACCAAAGCATGACTTTTCAAACTCTTGAAAAACCTATAACCCTACCTTGAAAATAATGACACTAACACCTTGGTAGCAATGGGCATCCTAGAAGAGTCAAAACCATCCTTGGCAACAAGGTTGGTGAGGTCCTTCATTCATGAACACGCAACAATCAATCCAAAATCCCCCACAACAAAAACAATTGTAGTTTTTTTTAAAATGAAATTGAAGATTGTATTAGTATAAGGGGGTTGTGTCAAAGGAAACAACAATGTCAAACATAATTACAAAATTCGACTCAAGGCATGTATATTTTCCTACTGATATCATAACCCAAAACATAAATTTCTCCTGATAGTATTTCCATACAAATTAATTATTGACTTCTTTAACAAACTGTCCCAACAAAAAAAGTGTTTTAAAAAACATTTACTGATGCATAGATTCATCATCCTGAGCCTCTTGCTCTCTTCCAGGTGGTAGAGAGTCTTCTTCCACTTCCATAGGCACCGTATCATGACCCCCAAGTTCTCCATCAAAATTACCTCTGTGGCGGGACACTGCTGCATCTTGGTTAATTGAAATCGAATATGAATGTTGTGGCAAGACCATGGGCCTGAGGTATTGACAATTTATTTCTAGTCCATCAATTCGATGAGCTTGACCCATGAGTAGGTTTATAATATTGGCAATTGCGTGCTCCATATACACCAATTTTCCCAAGATGCGCTGAAGGGCTCAACAATTCACCTGAGAAATTTCTTCGTGTCGACGAAGAATATTTTAACATCGTTCCAATTGGGTTCCATACTTGTTCATAACAAAAAACAACCAGGGTTTCCAAACCACAAACCCACACAAAACCTTGATTCCAAATTTAACGATGACATAAAGGAGAAAACCTTATGGAGTCCTTATGCAAGGAAGGGATAGATGCAGTCCTTATGAAAAATGGACATGTAACTTTTTATGAGTCCAGAAAGTTGAAGGAGCATGAAATAAATTACGTCACACACGAATTAGAGTTGGCATCCATAGTACATGATTTAAGGATGTGGAGGCATTAACTTATGGGAAGAAAATTTTAATTAAGGACAGACCACAGTGGTCTGAAATATTTGTTTGAATAGCCAACACTAAATTCTAGACAAACTAGATGGTTGGTGTGCCTAAGGCAATCTCTCTCTCATATATATATATATATATATCTGCAATATTGGTTGCCTTATGAGTTACTTTTACTGGAATGAAATGTGCAACTTTTGTAAGTTTGTTTACCACTACCATGATGGAATCATGTTGCCTTGCTGTCCTAGCTGATTTGGTAATGAAATCGATAGTAACAACTTCTCATTTCCATTAAGGAATGGGTAGTGGCTGCAACAATCCTGATGGATGTTTGTGTTCAACCTTTACCTTCTGACATTCCATGCATCTCGCCAAACAATCAATGACATCTTTTTTCATACTAGGCCACAAATATTGGCCTCTTACAATTGTAATAGTTTTATGGTATCCTGGATGCCCAATGTATGTCATATTGTGCATCTTCTTCAAAATCAAAATTTTCAATTCTTGAGAACTGGGAACATAAACTCTGTTCTAGAATAAGAGGATTCTATTTTCTTCTAGTTTGTAATCCTTATATTTCTGCTGTACATTATTCTGATGTAAGCTTTCTTTAACTTGCAAATAATGTTGATCTGCTATTACAACCTCTAGAATTCTATCTTTTAGATATTTCTTTTACATACTAATGGATGTAGCATGCATTTTATTCACCCTTCTGCCGAGTGCATCAACCACTTTATTCTCTTTTCCCTTTATGTGCTTGATGTCAAAGTTATATTCACTAAGAAATTCCAACCATCTAGTTTGTCTAGAATTTAGTGTTGGCTATTCAAACAAATATTTCATACCGCTGTGGTCTGTCCTTAATTCAAATTTTCTTCCCATAAGGTAATGCCTCCACATCCTTAAATCATGTACTATGGCTGCCAACTCTAAGTCATGTGTGGCATAATTTATTTCATGCTCCTTCAACTTTCTGGACTCATAAAAAATTACATGTCCATTTTGCATAAGGACTCCATATATCCATAGAATGAACACACAACAAAATCCTCATCCGGATATGCAACTTTTAAAATTGGTGCACTGGTTAATACATCTTTTAAGCACTGCAAATTTTCTTCACACTTTGCACTCCATTCAAATTTTACTCCTTTCTTTTGCAGAGATGTTATTGGGTGTGCAATTTTGGAGAATCTCACAATGAATCTCCTTTAGTATCCAACTAGACCCATAAATGACCTGACCTATGAAATGTTTGTTGGCACTGACCAACTTTTGATTGCTTCAATCTTTTCTAGATCTACTGCTATGTTGTCTTATGAAACAATGTGACCCAAATAATGGATCCGCTTTTGAGAGAAAATGCATTTACTCAATTTGACATACAATTGGTGCTCCCTCAACACTTGTAGCACCATCCTCAAATGTTTCTCATGACCCTCCTGTGTATTGGAATAGATAAGAATATTATCTGAGAATACAATGACAAGTTTATCTAGGAAATCTCTGAACACCCCATTCATTAGACACATAAATGTAGCGAGTGCATTTGTCAACGCAAAATGCACCACTACAAATTCATTGTGTCCATACCTTGTCTTAAAGGCTGTTTTGCTAGTTTCTTCTTCTCTGATCCTCACTTGATGATAACCTAACCTCAAGTCAATCTTGGAGAGTATATTTGCGCCTTTTAGTTGATAAAAATATCATCAATCGTTGGCAAGGGATATTTTTTCTTGACTGTAACCTTGTTCAGTTGTCTGAAGTCAATACATAACCTCAACATTCTATCTTTTTTGCTTGAAAAATAGGACTCGGGTACCCTAAGGAGAATCACTTGGGCGTATGTACCATTTGTTTAACAATTCTTCTAGCTGTATTTGCAACTCTTTTATCTCTAGTGTGCTCATTCTATAGGGAGTCTTAGACACTGGGGAAACTCCATGCATTAAGTCAATAGAAAAATCTATGTCCCTCTTTGGTGGAAATCTTGGCAACTCCTCAAACACATTTTCAAACTCCTTCAAGATTGGAAAATATTCAAAACTTGGCTCTTTATCCATCATTGGCTCTTCCATATGAGTTGCATATATCTGACACTCTTTTATAAAACTTCTTTTCAGCTGCAATGCTGAAATATCTCGGACATATATAGGCCTTGGAATACCTTGCACTGTCCTTGAATTCCCTTCCTTGTCAAGACATGTGAAAGCCTTGTTATATAAATTTAAGAGAACAAAATGATTTTCTAGCCAATCCATACCAATCAAGTAGTCATAAGACCCAAGCGATATGATGTTCAAATTTATCTCAGTGTTAATTCCATTCATGTTTAGAGGGCATTCTTTAACAAGCTCATTAATTCTTCTCTTGGTTCCAGTAGCTAGCTGAACTAACCAAGAATTTTCATGGTTACATTTCTACAATTTAAATCTTTCATTTAGATTTAGATCTATATAGCTATGACTAGCTCCATAATCAATCAAAATAGCTATGGGATGATTATCTGTTTTACCTTCCACTTCAATCATGTGGGATTGATAGTTTTCTTGTCTATTGTCCAAGGCCGCATAGATCCTTGGCATGCTTCTGCCCACGTCCTTTACTATCTCCTCTTTCTTGATGTTATGAATACTCTTCATTTTATCTCCTCAATGAGGAAAATATTTATACATGTGATCTCCTTCACATCCCTAACACTTTATGGGTTGTTGTCTTGACCTCTTTCGAAAGGAATCTATCATTTTCTAATCTCCTTGAGATGGCTTCCCTTACTGACGTGATTGAGAACTATTCCTTATAAAAGGTGGCTTGAATCATTTCTTCATTTAATTCATATTTCCTTTCTTCTTGTCATCCCAAGCCTTTTGGAAATCTGGTCTTCTTCTGTTCTTCTCATACAAATACTTAGCCCTTTTTATGGCTTCTTCTAGATTCTCGGGCTCATCAAACTAGATTTTTTCCTTGTATAGGAACCTATGGATTTTGACATTCTCATACTTGATGAAGCTCACATACCTAAGAAGTTCCAAGAAATTTCTCTCATATTCATCCATGGTCATGTTCCCAAGTTTGAGTTCAAAGAACTCTTGCATCTTCTTGTCATAATATTTCCCTAACAAGTACTACTGCTGAAAATATTTCTTGAACTGCTTCCAAGAAATTATTTTCTCATGAAGGTGCTTAACCTGCTTCAACCGATCCCACCACATGGATGCATTTCCTTGAAGATGGTAGGCTGCAATTATAGCTTCTACATTGGATAAGTAATTATGCAACTGGAAATATTTCCTCATTCCCAACAACCATGCTTCTACATCTTCTCCTTTCTTGTTTGCTCCATCAAAATATGGTGGCTTGATTTTCTTCAGCTTCGCTTGCAAGCTATCTGATCCATGTCTCCTCCTCTGATGTCTGATAGGATACATACTTGGGATTCTCTCTGACCTTGAATGTGCATATTCTCTTCTGGTCGAGTGCCCTCAGGATTGATGATGCTTATGCCTGCTATCACTCCTTGACTGTCTAAATCCTTCATGATCATCCCTCCTCTCATGAGATCTAGAAACTTCTACTTTCCTTGCATTAGCTTCTTTCTTTGTGCCCAAGTATTTGTTGAATTTCTTTTACACCATATTCAGGATTTGTAGTATCTCCTCTCGAGCTTTCATGATATTTCCATTATCATCCCTATAAATTTGTACTTCTCTTTGCAAGTTTCTCATAGTTACAGGCTCGTGCCCGTCTATTCTTTCATTAGACTCTTTCTCATCATTTCCCATGTTTATATAAAGACCTATAATATATTCTTAGTGTCTGTAAAACACTTGTGCATCCTCCATATCTCTAGTTCTCATACATGAACTAAATACTCCTTTCCTGTATCTCTAATTATGTAAGAATGTGGATGTAATAATTGTTGTTATAATTAAGCATATTGTAAATTATTTATTAATTATATTGCAAGTTATCATTCTCATCAATTTATGAATAACACAATGCAGCAAGTCAAAATATGATTCTTTAAACACATTCTTCTCCGGAACATATCTCCAACAATTTTACTCATGCCTCATTTTGAGTTATGAGTGGAAAGTTACAACATTCACAAATTGCAATTTCCACTTTCTTACTGCTACATAATTACTTTATTATTTTTTGAGAAAATTTTAGCACCCAATTCAAAATTTTGGGTTGATAGAAGTATTCTCCTCCTCCAGAACTTTCCAGTGACTTCATTTTCTCAATTCTGAGCTCTGAGAGGAAAGTTATGGTCCAAATAAGTTTTGATTGTTTTTCCCAATTTATCCCTGTATGCTACAGTGTCTTATTTTTCTTCTTGCACATTTTTACATACCAATATCCCAAATATGGTTCCATGGATATCTTCTATGGTTCATAATATTTCCATATACTTCTCTTGTGCCTCAAATGGACTTCTGAGCAAGGATTTATGCCCTCTGGAAGTAAACTATTGCCAAAATTTTACCTTAACTGTTTCAGTTGTAACTTTCTCATACGAGCTTTATTTTGCGCCTGGAGTAGCTTATTGGATAGCTCTCTCCAGGTTCTTTTATTTAAGTTATAAAAATAACATATACCTTGGTAAACTCTATTTGCGTGGGTTTTTATTTCCTAAAACTGTCGTTTAGGGCCTCAAAATCGACCCACAACTTCATGACCTTCAAAAAAAAAAATTCATAGAAATTTCACTGTTTTACTATTACAACAACCTTTTAAATCTAATCCATTGATCTCAAATCGGGTTAAATCTGGGTTGTTGATTCACTAATCCTTTCCAAACCCCGTGGATTAATTTTGACCATCGATCGACAACTTAAAACAATCTAGACCGTTGATCCGATCTCCATCGACGGTTGGTGATTGAAGATTTATTTTTTTAAATGAAACTTTCCTACCGATTTCCTCGACACTCGATCATCGACCATCGATCGTTTCTCTTAACAAATCAAATATTTCCCATGAATCTCGTCGATCCCCGACCGTCGACGATCAGTCATTGACAAATTCCTCTGATGATCAACTTAGTTACAAATTCACCAAACCCCGACCATCGGTCGTCAACTATCCCTTGTCTGACACAACAACTATGTTGATGTGAGATGACATGTAGATGATGAGATGGCATGACACATCATCCTAGGGCCCCACTTGGATGATGTGGCATCACACATGGATGTTGATGTGGCATGACACGTTATCAACATCTTTTCCCTCATCGACGATCAATTACTTCTCTTGGACTAGTTTAAATCCTCTCGCTAAATTTGCTGATGCCCGATCATCCACCATCAACGATCAGAGATTTCCTTCGGACGCATGAAACTTGCACCAAAGTTTTCCGATCCTCGACCATTGACCATCAACGATCGAAGATTTATTTTGGCTGAACCACCTCTTCACCAAAATTTCAATTTCGACCATCGACCATCGACGAATTCGGTTGGTGACCTTCAACACTTAGATAATTCGATCAAATCCCAGGTTAATTTGGGCCATCGATCTCCCACCCAAAATGATCTTGTCTATCTATTTTGATCCAACCTTCCAATAACAAAAATACATCCAGACCATCAATCTGTCTCATCTTCCCAACAACCAAAAACGAATCTCGGTCGTCGATCTGGTAACTTTTCCAAACTTTGAAAACATTAGAAGTTTTTAAATTTATTAAAATGAATATGGGTTGTTGATCTCGAGATCAAATGTGATCTCAGCCGTCGATTCATCAACTCACCTAGTTTTCTTCGGTTGCAATAGAAACATGAATTTCGATCTTGCAAGTCGAATCTAACTCTACAATCCGGTTGATTGACACCATTGAACATCTAAGACAATTATGAGGCAACTAAATCACAAATTTTCTCACAAATTTGGGGATTTCTCTCCAGTTCTACACCGTTTTCCCCCAAATTCACTCAAACTAAAGTCTTTAACAATAAATTGCCCAAAAGTTCACTGGTTCTTAGCCCATACAGGTCTAGTGTTGAACTTAAGTTCTGATACCACTTTGTAACGTACTCAACCCCCAGCTGGGTCATGTCACTTTCTAAAAGGACTCAATAACACTTTCTGAAACCAAATCTATATGTGAAAATAAAACATAGCATGACATTCAAACTCATGCAACTGTCCATACTAATTAAAAACGTAATTGCAATTTCTTAACTGTGCATAGCAACAAATAAATAATATACAACAAAATTCATCATTATGCTCACAACAAACAATAATAACCAAGATAACTCAGAGTAAAATGCACAACTGTATATATATAACACAAATCAACACAACATATAAGAACACTTATCTTATGAAATATGTAACCCACTATAGAGGACAAAAATTCCTCCCAACTGTAGACCTACTGTTCCAGTTATCAACAAGTCACCCCCGAGATGGGGCTATGAATCCACGAGAGACAATGGTCCCTAAGGTTCGCTAATGTCCCCCTCTCAATAGTCAAACTCTCAAGTAATTCCAGTCCACCATCTCTCTTCCCCTCAACCTGCACAACCCAAGGGATGAAATCCCCCTTCAATGCTCACAGTCCCTCAGGCCTTTCCACTCCCCTCAAGGGCTTCTAGTACAGGTTGGACATGAAATCTACTTGTTGGGACCTTAGGAATTCTACAACTACAAACATAAATTCACCCAACAACAAAACACATGATTCCCTTGAAAAATTTCTAACAAGACGTTACTCCCCGAAGCACATCATCTTTCTCCACTAAATTTCAGCTCCAAACTTTCCCACAAAAATTACCTTCAAGCTTCAACACTCAAAACTTCTTTGCTATCCAGAAAACTTCATGTAAAAACAACTCTCAATGCAAAAACATGAATCTGCAATTTTGGTCCCCTACCCATACAATTTTTTCCTCTTTCTCTTGCTTTCTTGACTTGCACTCTTCCCCAATATGATTGTACTCATCCCCCATGCTCTCAATAAATATGGGATGTGACTCTCACACCCACCCTCTTACTTGAATACAACAATTGGACTCTAGAACACTCAACAACTAATGGAAGGTTAACGGTAAGGATAATTTAGAAAGAAATGGTTTGGGTTTAATATACATGGGTAAATTCTTCCCATTTGACCCTTTTCCGTTCTTGTGGATAATTAGCCCCCAAATATCTGTCCGTGTCCATTTGCAATCGACGATACATTTTATTCATTATATTCAATTTACATCATTTACATATTACATTGCTTTGGCCCTCGACCATGCATTATATTTACAATACACATTGCTAGTTTGGGGTTTGAAAATGGGGATGTTGCATGGATACATATCAACATTAATTTTTGTAGATTAGTAAAGAACACTTTGTTTCTCCAGTACAACAGTGGCAATCTTCGAGGCAAATAAATTTGGATGTTTACAATGAAACTCATATGTATTTAGGGTTTCAAGTTTTTTGAACTAGAAACAACACAACTCATTGCATTTTAATATTTAGACTGCCATATTTGTTGTAAGATTCAATTGATTTAATGTCTATTTATGTATTTTTAAGGTGGAATCAACCTAGGGTTTAGATGGCGGTAACTGCTAATTCACGATCATAAGTTTAATTCCAATTGCTGCAGAAATTATGGAGGCTTGGAGTCTTTGTGTTTATGTTTGAAGTCCTTTGCATATTAAATGTGGTTCCTTAAATGTAGGGTTTCATGTGTGAAAATTTATTAGTTGTATTCAATTAATTGGCTTTTTCCGTATGAATCATAATGGTGTAGTCAAGTACAATAATTTCAATTTTAATATTGATGATTTAAGGGCATGCTGGGAAGGCCAACAATATTTTAGATGCGGGCCTTGTTTTCCATCATGACTTTTATTAAACATGGGCCTTGTACAATGGTGAGCAAGAGCTCAATTTCAACTAGTGTCCAAAGAATACTAAACACAATTGCCTTCGATCATAACCCTTGTTACAATGTTATTCTCTGAAGCATTTGGAAGATTATTGTTTGCCACATACAAATTCTTAAGCAAGACAAAAATTAATCAATGGCTCATACACATAGTACCCAAAGATTTACGTTGAAAACCCTTAACGGGGAGAAAACCAACTTTCTTTGGTGTTGCACCTCTCAACTCTTCATTGTATTAATTTCAGATTACACAATACAATATATACAATATTTTAGGTATTCCACAGCTACCAAAATCCTAATACCTTAATCTAAGATTAATTTAGAAAACTGCTAAAAATAAAAAAAAACTGTTAAAATAACAAAAACTTAAAATCTGTTAGACGTTGTCGTCAAATCTGACGCACCCCCCCACACAAATGGAAAGAATATAACACATACCCAACATTCTCCCACTTGTTTTTTTCTTTGCATACAGGGGGTCATATGATTACATAGTAAAAAATCCAGGGCAATAATGTCCATTGTTTCTCTACACCATGAGAACTTCTTAGTGCTCATAGATTTTGTCAATGAATCTAAAACACTATTCAAAGTGTCAACCTTCTCCAACCAACCCAATGCCTAAACAAAATCTTTGTAACCATACTGCTTCCTTGCATGCATGAGTGGTTTCCATGTATTCAAATTTTGTAGTTGAGAGTGCCACTACAACCTGTCTTTTTCTCATCCAATTGACTTCTCCTCCAAATAGGTTAAACACATACCCAATTGTTGATCTTCTGTGATCTTGATCTCCAACTGAGTCTTCATCAACACACTCATGTATGTCCAATCCTGGTCTTCCTTGGTAGCACAATCCATAACTAGAAGTGCCACATAAATACCTGAAAACCATTTTTATTGCTGTCCAATGCTCCTTCCCCGGTTTTGACATTTACCTGCTCAAAACTCCCACTGCATGTGGAATGTATAATCTAGTATAGACCATTGCATACATCAAACTACCAACTTCACTAGCATACATAACATGGGATATGTCGTCTTCCTCTTCCTATTTCTCGAGACACTGATCTATAGATAACTTTAAATCTACAAGAATATGAACCTTGATCGATTTACTTTCTTGCATATTAAACCTATGCAATATCGTCTCAACATATTTTCTCCAATTCAACCAAATTTTCTTGTTTGTACATCTCTTTTAATATCCATTCCCATAATGAAGTTAGTAGCATCGAGATCCTTCATGTCAAATTTGGAGGATAGCTACGATTTCACCTTCATAATAATATCCATATTATTTCCTACCAACAACATGTCATCAACATACAACACTACATAAATGAAGTGATTACCAACCTGCTTGGAAGATATATTGTGATCAACCATGCTTCTCACAAATCATAGTCCAAGGATGTATATGTCAAATTTTTGGTACCACATCCTAGGTGATTGCTTCAGACCCTATAATAACTTCTTTAGCTTACATACCAACTCTTTCTTTCCCTTCACTACAAATCCTTCTGAATGATTCATGTAGATTTCTTCTTCCAGATCTCCATGTAGGAATGTTGTCTTCACAT
>JASDQU010439803.1:0-14254 GCA_032191745.1 Picea mariana | reverse complement strand
ACTATGTACTGGTCGATGACAGGTACACATCACCTCCCTTATCTAGAGTCTACTTTCTCTTAGTCGACTGCTTCTCATCGGATCATGTACTGGCTTCTGTTGCCTTTGACTTACAATCGCTTATGTAATGCCCAACTTCCCCACATTTCCAGCATCTTCTTTTTATTGACTGAAACTAGGATTTAGATCTACCCTTTGTGATCTAGGAGGATCTCCACACAAAGAATTAACTTCATGGAGAAAATCATTAAACTTTGCACACCAGGGAGAAAAATCATTAACTTTGTACACCATGGAGAAAAATTCATTAAAATTCTAATTAATGATAAGTGGCAAAGAATAATTAATTAATCATGAATGATTTAATTGTAATAAATGATTAATACTTGAAGTGAGTTGGAAAATGTCACGTATTATTCATTTAATTGTAATTTCATTAAATTAGTTGTGAGAAACCAACTCACAAATTAGCTTCCTAGTCTTAAGGAGGAAGTTAAGGGTCTCATGGGTTGGCTTGGAATTTTCCTCACTTTATTACAAGTGGATTCCTAGTCTCAAGGAGGAAGTTAAGGGTCTTTCTCATTTCTGTCCTTGAGTAGTTATTGGATCCTAAATTTATGGATCTCGTCTTTTTGGATTATGGAGCTAGGAAAATTTATTTAAACCCCTTTATTGGGAGAGATTGTAAAAAATATTTTGGGAGGCCCTTTGAGGCTCTTTTGGAGAGAGTTCTTTGAGGAGAGAATAAGGATATCATGCTTGTAATTTTTAAGCCCCTTAATTGGGAGAGTTGAGCCCCTTATTGGGAGAGTATGTGAGCCCCTACATTGGGATATTTATGCCCCACATTGGGAGAGCCTTGTTTCCCCTTCATTTGGGAGAAGATGCAACCCTTTTCTATAAAGGAGAGTCAACCCTGCATTGGGAGAAGCAATGGAAATCAATTTGTATTCCAAGAAGACCTAGAGACGTAGCCAGAAGGTTCTGGTGAACTCCATTAACAATTCCGTGATCTCTTCCTCTTATGTGATAGTCTCATGTTTCTTATGCATATTTTTATTTATGCAATTATGATTATTAAATGCATATTGTAATGGATTATGAGACTAACAACTCATGCACCAAGTTTATATTCAATTTAGATTCAAGTCTTTATAAGCACTTAAAGTTTCACCTTTTATGCAATCAAGATCAATTAAAATGATCTTATAACTGATCCTTTCATTAAGTGAACCTAGAACCAAATCAAGTTTGTATCAAGGTTGTTAGCACTAGAAGTCACCTCTGGATTGTGGCAGAGGTAAGCCCAATACCCATCAGGTTATATGTCATGGTTAATGGATTTAAAGAGGTCAAATGGGGCAGACTCAAGAGAATATCGGTTTAACTCAAAAAACTGGGGCAGTATGCACAAGCAAATGGGGTCTTGATCAACTTCAGCCAGTAAGTTGTAGTAAGGGTGAGTAGGAAAAAGAAATTGAGGAGAAGATGTAAAGGTCTGCTTTGGACATCAGGTCTTCCAGCAGCATAAGGAGGAAAAACTCTGAAAACAGGATCCTCTTGAATTTGGGGTTTCAAGAAACTGAAAATGCTACAACTGCACTGCAATCAAACATCCATTACAACACAATCACCAAAATCCATGCGAATCCTTCGATCATGAACATTCAGTATTAGACGTAGATAAGATGGAAATAGAAGCTGGATTTCATTAAACAAGAAATCTCATATCAAGTTACATAACCAAAGAACTAGAGTTTCATTAAAACATTACAATATGAGAGATTAGCTCAACCATCGACCATAACAAAATATCAAAACTGAGTATATATACTCAAAACTTCTGCAACTACCAGAAGCCTGATCAGACCCCTGCATTCAAAGCTTCCAGTCGGCGCCTGCTCTATTAGAATGTGCAAGCATTCTTCTGTCAGACGCGAGCTCAGATCGACATGGGTTTTGTAGGAAAATCTGCTCACAGGAGTACCACGGGCTGACAGTTCAGTCCCCACGGCCGAACCTTCCATACTTTCCATTTATGGAGTGAGCCTAGGTTTCAACCACCACTCCTTTTTTCATTAACTTCCTTCATCCATATCAGGATGAGAATTAATGCCCATGGATGTACCATGCGCTGCTAGCGGCCCTTTGAGTCAACTTGATCCCTTAGAGCCATGAAGGTCTGATTCTTTAACTCCCACAGGCATCTTCGACTTTTGGTGCAGGTCTCATGAAATTCACACTCTTTCCTTCACGCTCCCAAAGCTCCTGGTGCCAACTCTCTTTCACCGCATTTGTCCTGCATGCGACCTTAGGCCCAACTCCTGGGCGCATCACAATTTCACGTTTCGAGGACCTTCAAATCACTTGACTACACTCTCTCGATACCTGATATTGTGAAATTTCCTTTCTTCATACCGACGGTCGGATATGCTATGCATCTGACGACCACGATTTCTCCCAAAACTCCCAAAATTCACTTCCGCGAACCATCAGATCGCTTCCACCTGTCCCTATAAGATCCACGGTCCAGATATAATCTTCATCATATCAGGAGAGTGTATTGAGCGCCATCTCATCTCCTTAACCTTCAACAATGTGACCCTGGCTACGACCAAGCGCTTATCCAAAACGTGCATATCGAGATTTCACATCTTGGGAAGTTGAAGGAATATTCACCTCCTTTCTCTTGATTTTTGATTTTGTGTTCGCCTCAGATTGATGGTCCATGAATTTCCTCGATCCAACAACCCAGATCATTTCGCGAGTTTGCACCTTGCGAGTTCTTACAACTTTTCCCTTGGAATTTTTCGACTCGTGAAACTGCGAAATCATTGATACTGTGCCACATGCCCTTCTAAATTGAATAGTCCAGATCATTTCACAAGTTTGGACTTCATGAGTTCTAACAACCTTGCCTCTGCATTTCTTGAGTTCCGAAACTACAAAATGCTGATCTTTCGCCACGTGCCCTTCCAAGCGCCAACGACTAGGATTGACCTTGTGACTTCGGACCTTTGTTTGACATTAAAACTCATGCAACTTTATTATCCCGATCGCCTGAGGACCGCAAATATGAACTTCAAATGGAACCTCCTCTGCTGAAAACTGAACCTGCTCGCTTGCCTGATTTGAGTGCATATCAAACCGCTCTAAGTGTTGCGCTTTGTGCTCATGGCTGCGGCCTGGGTAAAATAAAAACTTGGACGACTGACTAAGGGTTCGGGAAAACAGAAGGATCAGTGACAGAGGTAATGAAAATGAGTGCTTAAACAAAAAGGGGCAAACAAAACGACTTTGCCTGCTAAAGGGGAAAATTTAAAGACATGGCCTGCGAAAGGGAGAAAAAACAGGGCATAGGCATAGACTCGGGTATAAACCAACTCATAGGACACTGACAAGTTCATGTGATAACAAAGGTCACCCCAGATTCAGATCAAGTGGTATACGAGCAGGATTGACAGGTATTGCAGGTGTTGAAGACAAGATGGGTAAAGCATCGAAGAATGCATGGCTTCATGAGCTTGAAGAAATCAAACATACCATCCAAGAAGAGAAAGCTGAATTGAGGAGGTTGCTTCAAGGTTTTGAAGAAGAAAAGAAAAAACTACGACTACAACTACAAGATATGGAGGAGAAAGTTGGAGAATGATCTATGATAGAGGCAAAAAAGAGTCCATCTTGTGGCCATGGCATGAATACTAGTTATTTTTTTTTTCATGATGATGTTGATGACTACACATATTATCAAATGATAGAGGATGGTCTCTAGACACCAGGGAACCAAGGTGGTTTCCTAGAAGCCTCATCTACAACTTCATCCAAATAGGAGGAGCAGTTGGCTACACTTCAGGAAGATGACCAAGTTTTATAGACATGAATGGAGGTAAATGATTCTCCATGTTCAGTTCCTTCCCTCATTAATGTTGATGCTTCTTTTGGATTCTTTGAACAACACACATAGGGCATTATCTTGAAGTTGTTGAGGAAGATGGGGTATAAAGGAGGAGGTCTTAGTATAAATGGACAAGATCTCATTCAACCACTGGAGGTTGAAATAAGGCCCTATTTTGCAGGATTGGGGTAATGTGAAGGCGAGATGGACATGAAGTCACACAACTATTGCACTCACTATTGTATATGAAGAAATTGGATCAAGAAATGTTGGAAGCTCCATCTTGAACTTGGTCCAAAGAAGGACAAACAAGTTATGTAGGAAGCTAGATAACAAGAGGAGCATGCCGATAGATGCTTGAAGCAAAAGGAAAACAAAGAAATTCTATTAATCGCGAAAAATAGGAAATGGGTAGCCTGGATAAGCCATGGGGCTCCAAAATACCTCAAAAATATTTTTTTCCAGAATTAGACCAAACCACCACCATGTTGAAGATTGTGTTGAGACCTTTCCAACGATGAAAATGACTTGTCAAACGGAGTTACGGTGAAAAAGTTATGGCCATTTGAAGTTTTCAGCAAACAAGTGAAATTGGCAAAATCCATACAGTGCTGATGTCAGCATGATGATGTGCTACTTATCGTAAAAATGGCATGGAAGATGACTGGGCTGATGATGTGGCATCCATATAGGCTGATGTAGCACTGGTCGTATGATGATGTGGCCTGTTGACTGGGCTGATGATGTGGCAGCTGACTGGGTCAATGATGTGGCAGTCGTACAACTGATGTGGCAGTGGATTGAGTGATGATGTGGAATCCATACAAGATGACGTGGAACTGACTGTACGATGACATGGAAGCTGACTATTCCAATGATGTGGCATCCATATAGGCTGACGTGGCATTGACCGTACGATGATGTGGCCTACTGACTGGGTTGATGATGTGGCCTACTGATTGGGTCGATGATGTGGAATCAGTATAGGGTAATGTGGCACTGAATTTACAGTTGACATGGTAGCTGACTGGGCCAATGATGTGGCATCTGTATAGGATGACATGGAACTGACCATATGATGATGTGGCCTGTTGACTGGACCGATGATGTGGTAACCGTACAATTGGCGTGGAAGCATGACATCATCAAGGTAACATGGAAACACTAGAGGCCACCACTTGTTACCCAGAAATGGCCTTTTTATCTGCCACTTGGGCCAATAGAAAAGTTCCACGTGGCACCACCCAGAGGCCACCATGTGGCCCACTTGTAGCACGACATGTGGCACCATTAAGAGGAAGACACATGGAAGTGACGTCAACAACTGAGCATGCATTTCAAGGTCTGTACATACCCATTTATTATAGGGTCTGTATAGTACATTGGCTTGCAAATCGAGGTAGAGGGCCAGTGGGTTGAATAATCACAGTGACAGAATTGGATGAAAGTATAATCATTTTTGCACAATTTTTCGCCATGAATTCGCTAGTGCAGTTAGAATTGGGATTTGATCAACGGATTTCAGAGCTCATGGCAGAAGCCCACTTTTGTCATTAATGATTTGGCATGCATTTTATGGTAGGGGGTCCAGAAGTGTCAGTGACATAATTGTATGAAATTATAGTAATTTTTGCATGATGTTTCTCCACAAATCCATTGGTGTAGTCATAATTTGGATCCAAGCAATGGATTTTTGGCCTCATGGAAGAAGCCCACATTTGCCATTAATACATGGGACGTTTTTGGAGGTAGAGTTGCACTTTTCAGAACAATCCAAGTTTACAGTAAGAAGTTGTAAAATGATGAGATGGACCTGCTGGTGCTGTGTATGCCAAAATTTGAGCAACACTTTGAGCACCTTGGCACAAAAACCAATGTAAGTTTTATGGATTTATGTTTTTTTCCTCTTTTTGAAAATTGGAAGATTATGAATGTATGTTATAGATTCTGGTGATGTTTGAGTGTTGTAGCAGGGCAACAAGATCTGAATTATTGCAGCAAATTCATTGTTTGAACCTTACATGCAAATCGAGACGGTGTGGTAAGAGGCCATTTTGACACTTCGACATAAAGTAGTCATGCTTATAGTCAAAACTCTCAGAATTGTGAGATGAGTGTGATGATGCTAGAATTTTCCTTGTTTATTATGTCGCACATGTTTGTAATGGGGGGATTAAAAACCATAGAGTTTCTCACAAGTGCACATTTGGGGGTATTCACCTTAATGTTAATGATGTAAAAGGTTGTAATTAGCCATTCTTGAAAGTGATGATGAGAGTGAGAGGAATTTTGTTTTATGCCTAAAACCTTGTAAGCCTTATTGGCAACATTGTAATGGGTGTTATAGCCACCGTTGAGTGAGAAGGCATTGTTTTTCCTAGGCCTGTTTTGGAAATATTGTAATGCGTCTTATAGCCACTGTTGAGTGAGAAGGCATTGTTTTTTCCTAGACCTGTTTTGGAAATCATTGTAAACTTGTCCATGAGTGTTTTATAAACTCTTGGAATGTATGGTATTGCTTTGAAATTGCGATCATGTATCATCAACTGTAGATTCACATTGATGCAAGTGTTGGTATCAAAATCCTCATTCCAAAGTACAAAGGTGAAGGAGAAGAAGGGTGCGACATTTCAGAGACATTTGTTATGCAGATTAAGAAGTTAGCTACAAATTTGTGTTGATCCAAGTGTCAACATCGACATATTCATTCTGAAGTATAAAGGTGAAGGAGAAGAAAGGTGTGGCCTTTTCAAAGAAATTTGTTATGCAGATCAAGGAATTAGCTGTAGATTTGAATTGATGCAAGTGTTGGCATCAATATCCTCATTCCGAAGTACAAAGTTGAAGTAGAAGAAGGATGTGGCCTTTCAGAAACAATTTTTATGTAGATCAAGAAGCAAGGAAGTGCATTGTGGAGTGTAAGACTCTTCCTAGAAGTTGGTTGCAGATATTCAAGTTCATCTCTACACTTTTGGAGGACCAAAAGTGCTTTTTGTGGGGAGGTATGATCTAGGAGGATCTCCACACAAAGAATTAACTTCATGGAGAAAGTCATTAAAATTTTCACACCATGGAGAAAAAACATTAACTTTGCACACCATGGAGAAAAATTCATTAAAATTCTAATTAATGACAAGTGGAAAATAATGATTAATTAATCATGAATGATTTAGCTGTAATAAATGATTAATACTTGAAGTGAGTTGGAAAATCTCACGTATTATTCATTTAATTGTAAAATAGGGAAATTAGTTGTGAGAATCCAACTCACAAATTAGTTTCCTACTTTTAAGAGGAAATTAGTTGTATGTGAGAAACCAACTCACAAATTAGCTTCCTAGTCTTAAGGAGGAAGTTAAGGGTCTCATGGGTTGGCTTGGAATTTTCCTCACTTTATTACAAGTGGATTCCTAGTCTCAAGGAGGAAGTTAAGGGTCTTTCTCATTTTTGTCCTTGATTAGTTATTGGATCCTAAATTTATGGATCTTGTCTTTTTGGATTATGGAGCTAGGAAAAATGATTTAAACCCATTTATTGGGAGAGATTGTAAAAAATCTTTTGGGAGGCCCTTTTAGGCTCTTTTGGAGAGAGTTATTTGAGGAGAGAATCAAGCGATCATGCTTGTAATTTGTAAGCCCCTTAATTGGGAGAGTTGAGCCCCTTATTGGAATAGTATATGAACCCCTACCTTGGGAAATTTATGCCCCACATTGGGAGAGACTTTTTTCCCCTTCACTTGGGAGAAGATGTATCCCTTTTCTGTAAAGGAGAGTCAACCCTGCATTGGGAGAAGAAATGACAAGTGATTCATATTCCAAGAGGACCCAGAGACGTAGCCAGAAGGTTTTGGTGAACTCCGTTAACAACTCGGTGATCTCTTCCTCTTATGTGATTGTCTCATGTTTCTTATGCGTATATTTATTTCCACAATTATGATTATTAAATGCATATTGTAATGGATTATGAGACTAACAACTCATGCACCAAGTTTATATTCAATTTATATCCAAGCCTTCATACGAACTTAATTTTTCACCTTTTATGCAATCAAGATCAATAAAAATGATCTTATAACTGATCCTTTCATTAAGTGAACCTAGAACCAGATCAACTTTGGTATCTACTATCAAGGTCAGCCCAGATTCAAATCAAGTGGTATCAGAGCAGGATTGACAAGGATTGCATGTGTTGAAGACAAGATGGGTAAAGCATCGAAGAATGCATGGTTTCATGAGCTTGAAGAAATCAACCAGACCATCCAAACAAAGAATGTTGAATTGAGGAGGTTGCTTCAAATTCATAAATGGCATGACAAATTCATGAAAAAGAAGAAGTGTCAGGTAGGATATTAAGCTCCAAGGATTTCAAGGGTAATCTTAGAACTAGTTGGCTTAGGCCATATGGGGTTGATTTAGTATTTGACAATGAATTTGTGAAACTTTGAACTATCGATGATGTTAAAACTCCTCTCATGGTCAATGGTCATTGATTAAAGTTGTATCTGAAGATATTTTCAAATGAAGCCTTCACTAGAGATCTTTCCCAACAATGATAAATGGAGGTTGTTGTTGTGGTGAATTTGTTACCTGTAATGCCAATCACTCGACTTTTAGGTATTAAAGTGGATATAACTAAAATTGAGGTAATTACAAATCTCTCCATACCTAAAACTTAAAAATATGTTTGTAGTTTTCTTGGTCATGTTGGTTATTATCATAGATTTGTTGCTAATTTTACCAAGATTGCATCTTTATTATTCACCTTGCTTTCTGAAGATGCATATTTTAATTACCTTAGTGCTATATTACCTTTTATGTTCTAAAAGAAAAAATGTCCACATCACCTATCTTATGATGACCACATTAGACCTAACCATTTCATATTCACACAAATTCCTCTAATACAACCATTGGTGCAATATTTGGACATAAAAGGAACACCAACTAGATACCATTTACTTTGTCACCAAAAATCTTGCTTTTTTTGTACTAAATTATACTGTAATAGAGAAGGATTTCCTTTTTGTTGTGCATTCTATCAATACGTTCTGCCACTGCATAATAGGTTAGTTTGTTTTTATTCTTGAAAATCATTTTTCAATTTTTTATTTAAATGAATAAACCTATTACTAATGGTAGGGTGACAAGGTGGTTGTTACTCTTACAATAATTTGACATCATCATTCTTGATAAGCCAGGGAGAGAAAATGTAGTTGTTGATTTTCTCTATAGGATTACCAACAATGTTGACGCAATTTTGGTTGAAGTTACTTTTCCCGATTAACATCTATTCAAATTATTCATTAACACATAATGGTTCATAGTTATTTCTAATTATCTGTCTGTAGGAAATTTTTTGGAGAGACTCTTAGGGAAATAACACCACATAATTTTTTAGTAGAGCACATTGTACTCATGGGTCAATGGTTATATTTTACTAACATACCAGATCTTGTTACCTGATGTTGTGTTAGTGAAGATGCGATCTATGACATATTGAAAGCATAACATTATGAGCCATGTGGATGAAACTTTGTTGATAGATGGGTTTCCAAAAAAATTATACATGATGGTTACTACTAGCCCACCATTTTTCAAGATGCTTGGAAGTATGTAAAGTGTTGTGACTATTTCCAAAGAATGTGACAACCAATACATTTATATGAGATGCCGCTCCAAACACAAATTGTGGTTGAGCCTTTTGAAAAATGGTCTTTATAGTTTTTAGGGCCCATACATCTTATTGTGTACAGACTATGTCACTAAGTGGGTCGAGGCTAAAGTTATATAAAGTGTAGAACAATTTGTTTCAAACTTCCTAGATGAGGATATATTCATCCTATTCGGTGTACCTTGAGAGATAGTAATAGATCAATAGTCAGAATTCACTTCCAAGCTCATTTAGAAATTGACAACAAAGTAGTAGATCAAGCACAAGACATCCACACCTTACCATACATGGGCCAATGTGTAGGTTGAAGTTAGCAATCAAGTTCTAGAATCTATTATGACCAATGATATACAATTTAATAATAGAGATTGAGATAATAGACTTCTAGAAACTCTTTGGGCCTACCACACTACATGGAGAAACATTACTGGCTTCACTCCCTATGAGATCATTTATGGTAAACATGTAATCATTCCTATTGAATTTGAGATTCAAACACTAAGGACTATATACCATGTGGGCATGGATATTTTTGAAGTGACAAAGCATTACATGGAATGGATTAATGAGTTTAATGAGAGTACTCAGGCTGTTTTGCACCATACATATTTTGTTTAGTAGTAGAGGTCTAAATGGCATGATAGATTCACGAAAAAAAAAGTTTTAGGTCAGAGATTGAGCACTTTTATTTGACTCAAGGTACAAGGATTTCAAGGGTAAACTTAGAACTAGTTGGCTTGGACCATATGAGGTTAAATTAGTACATGACAGTGGCTTTGTCAAATTCAAACTATTGAAGATGTTAAAACTTCTCTTATGGCCAATGGCCATTGATTAAAGTTGTATCTAAAGCCATTTTCAAAGGAATCCTTCATTAGAGACCTTGACCAACAATGAGAAATGAAGATTATTGTTGTGGTACTTTTTCACCTACAATTCCAATTGCTTGAATTTTAGCTGAAATAAAGAAAATTACAAAAATAAATATACAAAATATAAATAAAATTATATATATATATATATATATATATATATATATAAAATGGTGAAAACTGTTTTGGGTACCATTAGACCTTGGAATATTAGAAAACCAGTTTTTGGTTGACATTCATTGGCCATAAAACAATTCTAATTATGAAAACCCCCTAGGTCCAATTAGATATGTCCTGTGTGAAAATTAGCTTGTTGACTGACTAGACCTGGAAGAATTAAAAAAAACCCAGTAATAAGTTTGATTTGTAGCTACTTTCCATTCTTTTGTTCTAGCAATGAATGTTTTTGGCCAATTTACACTTCTTTCCTTTGAATACTTTCGTTTTATAGTTTTACAATATTTTTTATAGATTCTATGTTCTATTTACTTAAGTTATAACACATTGTTTTTGTGGCTACTAAAGTTCCTTTGTCTACATAACACTATTTTCGTGGCCATCGAAATTTGATAAGACACAAAACATTGTTTATGTGGCTACTAAAACATATTTTCATCACCAATATTGTTATCACCAACAATAGTGTACTTTTCCCTTTCTCTATATGCATCATTTCTTTGCTACCGAAGCTCATTCTTTTGCTATGAAACCAATCGGTTGCACCATCCTTTTATGAATCATACTTCTCATTGTTTCTTTCCTTATGGTAAGTTCAAGTAATTTATCATTTCCGTTTTATGATTCTGCAGGATATTAGATATCTCCGACTTGCTTTCAATATTTCCTATTGTTTGATGTCTCTTCTCACCATGCTTTCGACCCTTGAACAATGCCTTGTTTTGATTTTTCTTTTGCCGAATCAATTATAACTATGCCATATTACCATCATTACCTTGATTCACATGCTTATCACTAATTTCCACCATTAAATTATCCATCACACATCTTTCCAAATCTAGACATTCTTCACCCATATTTCCCAAAACATGCAAAATCTCTTTTTTCATATGGCTCGTCACCTTCCAAACACATTCAATGATATCAAATGAAAGGCCACAAAACAATACATTCCTCCATAGTAGTATAAAAAATTCATGTTCTACAATAGAAATGTGGTCAATATCAATGGGGGCCAGTGTTGTTCGATGTGAACTAGTGGGCATACACATTTTGTAGACAAACATGGAAGCCATGAGATTTTTTCAAGAGGTAGGATGTATTATTTATTTTGAAATGATTTAGGGGTTTGATGATTAGGTACTTATGGAGTTTGATTAAACATTTAACAATGATTTTTCTACTATCAAGGGTCAACATGTTCCTATCTGTGAAGCTACTATTTCTCAGGTAACAATCCCGTTCATGGAAGGAAAAAGGTGGTTCAAATAAAAGGAAATGGTAGCAAACTCAAGGTAAGGTTTTTTGGTAGAAGGGGAAACATTCGATGAAATAGGTAAGGGAGTTCAAAGGATATCCCTTAATCCACCATGGAGAGAAGTCACATTTTTCATCCATAAATACATAACGTTTGGAGGAAGGTTTAGTATACTTTTTCATTATCATTACAAACTGCTTGCTTATTTAAAAAGTAAACACCTTATCTATGTGCCATATTTATTGTTAAAAATTTTGAACAAAATGGCCGGGGACATATGCAACAATTGGAAACTTGAAAAGAGTCTCTTGTCACAGGTTAATTAAATTGCTTGCGGAAGTGACATTAACCCACAAAGGATGAACCTGTGATCAATTCTTAGCGAGGCACATGGTTCTTGAAGGAGTCAATGTTGTGGGTGGGAATCCCTCCTACGGACTTGCACTTAGGGTTTTATCATGCATGCAGAAAATACCTAAAGATTCCTACTTTTTACCATCATCTCGGACCTAATCCCCATTATTCTTAAGCAAATACACAGTTAAGAAGATCAAGTGAACATACCTTATTTCCGGTGTTTGAGATTGATCCTTCTTCACGCTTAGTCTCTCTTTGACTGCAACTCTCCTCCCAAGGCTGACCTGCATTCACAAAAGACAAACAAAGAAATCCACATGCATTTGATCTACGGATTAATGGGTTAGAGATTTAATCAACATGTACACAATAAACAATGAAAACCTCATATGGTGGGATGGGAAAAGTACTTCTTTATTATTAACTTCACTAAAGCAACATACAATGATGAAGCCGGCCACTGCTCCATGAAACTGGTCCTGGGATCCTCTTCAACTCTCCTCCAACTGCTTTGCTCTATACTTCTCTTTGCACAAGGATGGATAAAGGTTGGGACAAGGGGAATGCTCAATTGGGTATAGTCTCTTTTTTATGATTTTCCTCCTTTCAAATGGGACCCTTACCCCTTCTTTTTTAGGCTAGAAGGAGCTAGGTATTTGGTCGAATGACCAGCCATGCATGGCCGAAAGGTTTAGTTTACTTTCCCAAAGCTGTGTGTTCCGTCAGAAAATTTCCTTTTTTTGTGCTTTTGTAGGTACACGCGGGCTGTATTGGGGGAGCTAGCGTGTACACACTTGCAGTAATGGAGTAGGGCGCGTGGGCCTTTATAAAGAGGGTTTTTTAACCAAATTTGTTCAGTACTGGCTTGGAAAATAAGGCATATGGGATGGCTTGATGTTAGGTAAGTATGTTTGGTGAAAATTAGGGTTATAACAGATGCCCCCTAATGTGTGAGGTCAGAAGAGCATCTGATGGCCAAAATACATTACCAATATTTATCAACGTACCAAACCGATGAGCCCAGGGACCAGAATTCGGGAGTTGCCATCTGCAAAATAACAATTGTCTCACCAAGGCGGGCATACCCATGCTTAGAATGAAATAAAATCATGGATACCAATCAAATACACTGTAGATCCATGTCATATAACTATATAAAGTGTAGCCGCAAGCAATACACAACAGATCTACATCTCAAAATAAAAAAGATATACATGTATAGTATCCATTTTCTAGAAGCTAATAAGGCCTGATGGCTGGAGATGAGGTCTTCAGAGCTCGAGCAATAACTTCAAAATCTTCAAAACTCGGGTAGGGGTGTAATATGAGTGTATGAATTCACTACCCAGAGGTCTTCGACGGCTCGTCAATCATGGACTAGAGAATCTTGATGATTAGACTGAAGGCTTCATTGATTTCGAACAAAGACTAGATTGGACTTTCGAGATGGCCGAGCATGAGGGCAAGAGACAAACTGCAGAGGGGCCGACTTAGGCTTGGAAAAAATTCCCTTGGACAATAGCATGATAAATGATGAGACTCAGGCAACATGGCATAAACATAAGTTCACGAGGTAGGAGGCAACGCAAACTCTTCACATGTTTGGAAGAATAAACAAACGAAGGAGGACACAGCTCAATGTAGCGAGAACAACTTCCTAATGTCATATTAAATCCCAGGGCTTGACGAACAAATGAAAGGATGTGATTTATCCAAGGGTGACTCATTGTGCTGCCAATACAAAGAAAATACTTTTCCCTTCCTCTTTTTGGGGTATACTTGATTTTTTTTTGTCTTTTTCAATAATTTTAGAAAAAGAATAAAAGAATGTTACATTACAAATGAGGGATGAGTGTTGCAAACATACGAATTTGAGGTGCAAGGAAAAGACTGATGTTCAAAGTAAGGACGTTCGGGAAAAATCCCTCCTAGGGCCAAAAGTGTCAAGACGCAGACGCAAAGTGCTATAGGGCTTGCGTATAAGGCATGCTTCAACTGGCTCAGTTGACAACAACATGGAGCTGA
>JASDQU010439802.1:77413-118690 GCA_032191745.1 Picea mariana | reverse complement strand
CGCCGACTGAACTGATTGGTAGACCTCTATAACCCCTGGAGTCAATACTCCGCCAGGTGAGCTAGTAGGAGACTAAGGGATCTAAGGAATAAGGGCCCCACCTTATTGCGTGCCCTTTAGAATCATCGTGAGCGACTGTCATAGTCGGCCCTCACGGCATCGTGGGTCCTCTCGAACTAGGTAATCGTTAACCTACAGTTCGAGCCACGACGGGAGTGCTAGCAGGCGGTGGCAGGGCTACTGTCCACCCCTCTCCCTCAACCTCTCTGCAATTGTGTGTGGCCCCTTTACTCCATATGTGAGTCAAGTCGGCAAGCTATCGTCAGCCTGCATCACTAATAATCATGTGAGAAATGTCGTCATCAATCATCAATCAAATAAAACATCATAATAAACATATCAACCTAAAGCACACTCCCTGACTCAGTCCGAAGTCCAAGGGGGTTCTACCGATACCTCTGCATCCTCAAGTTCAAAAACCCTGCACACTCAATCAAACTGAGTCAATAGCACCCGTCTAATCAATAGTAACACGTCATGTCATCTATCAATCACATCATAATCAAACATAATAGGTCTAATGTCAAAAAGGGTCCAGATCACTTGCGAGCAAGTGTCCTCAAATAATAAGTGGTCTCAGTGCGCCAGAGCGGGATGTTACACAGACAAGGACTAGAGTTATAGGGGGCTATGATTCCACAAGAGAGGGAGCTTGAGGGGATAAATATTTATTTCTTATTTTAATTACACTTTTTTTCTAAGGAAGGGGATCGGTTATGTGAGCTTCTTGGAGAATTCTGGAAAGGTTCTTGATTCCCCACGAGATATACTTAAACCCATCCCTAGTCTGATTGTGGGGTTGTTCATTGGTCATTGGTCGATGGTCGATGGTCGTTGGCTCGTCCGCTCCTTCCCTTCTGCATTTCATACCATTATTTCCCTTATGCCCTTCCATGCACTCACTTACCCATCCATTGATCCATCCTCACCTGAGTCTTGGCTTGGTAAAGGGAAAGGAACTGCTGAGAATTAGCCATGGGACAGTTGGTTGTAATGGTTGCTGCTGCAATCCAGCCATGACCTGGGGCCTACATGTCTGAGATGCATTGGCCTACGCCTTTCTTTTCTCACAATTGCGAGTCTTGAGATTTCCATCATTGATATTTTGGATCAGTTGTGCTAGAGGCCCTAGAAAAAGGAGAAGGACTGCCTGAGGTACTGCGTGGCAGAGAAGGGTGGAGTTCCATTCTCTTGGGTGATACATGCTGGGTAGAAGAGATATGGGTACTTGGATTGTTGTGGGTGCTCGGAAAACTGTGAGATCTTGATATTTGACTAGTTTGGGAACCCAAGTACACTCTGGAACCATCCTTGTGGATTCATAGCCTTGGCTCGGGGGTGACACTGTTGTTGAGATTCAGAGTAGTGGTGTCTACATTTGGGTGGAACGTCCTTGGTCTGCAGCCAGTTGGTGTCACTTTTTTATAAAGATAAGTGTTGTCTGTTGTGATATTATTACCTGTGTATGAATGTATTCTGTTGCGTATTTTAATTATCGTTTAACTAAATCTTAGATTATGCATGCTTGCTAGATATTGTTGTGCATGTTGCTAAATCTTGTATCTTATGCATTCTTATTAATGAAAGAAGGTATCAGTAAGAGTACAAAGTCCATGGGTGGGCTTGTAGGTATCATGCCCTGGCCTGTGGGTGGCTGGGGATGTTACAAGATCTGACGGTATAATTTATGTTAGTTTTTTTTTTCCTAGAAGGCAACCCTGTTTTATGAGGGAAATGTATTGTGGCTATGCATCATTGCAAATATTGTATTCTGAGTGAGGTGAATGTGAGAGAAATAAAAGGAATTTATAGTGGGTTTGTTGGAGGTTGTATCCCTTCATTTGCTGGATAATAATAAAGGAAGGACCTGGAAATTTCTCTAGTGGATGTAGCCTACACTGGGTGAACCACGTATATCTGTGTCTCTATTTTATTGTGTATCTTATGTGCTTTATTTCTGCATTTGTTTTATTTTATTTCATAGTGATCTTATTTTTCTAACAGATACGAATCTTGTAGGGTTCTCTTTTAAAAACATACACCCTAATGATGGTATGATCCTTATCTAGGTACCAATCCCCATTTTTAGAATCCTTTCTCAGCTACAAAATATCCCTTATATTTGGAATTAATCTTGGAAGAGGAGTGCCATGTATCAAAGTATAAATACAATTCATGTATTTGTTGACATAGAGGATAAAAAATTTATCCTCCTCTTGTTGCCTCATCACATGGTTCCATTCAATGATTGGTTTTTTGTTTTCCATCTTCATGTGTGATCTTAATTCCCCAAGCCTCAAAATATCAGCAATTTTGAGACAGAATGAGTTACACTAGGTAATATTGGTATCTAAAAGATCTGGTACTATAAAAACTTTCCAATTGAGCATGCATAAATTCTTCTAGGAGTTGGTAGTATTTAAATTTTGGGAAACTGGTGGATTATAAGGAACAAAGAAGAGAAAATTGGCCAAGCATAGCTTCATCAACTACTATATCATAATCATACCTTATTACTTGGAAAACTATCGCTAGAAAGTCTGGTGGTTTGACGAAAAATGATGGATTGGAAAGGAGGTGGAGTATATGGTAATGGGGAATTGGGAGCTAATAGATTACCTAAAAGAATCGGTTTATCAAGCTAGTATAATGATAGATTCTGGGCCTCTAGGGTATGGTGCTCCAATTTTTCATAAGAGCTTTCAGGAAAATAAATCATTTTGGTAGGGAAATCTTGTGATATGGTGCAAATAATCATGTACCCATTTGTATACATCACCTTTACTTCATCACTTTGATAACCATCAATGCATCAGTGTACAAGCTCAATGAAATTCAAGGTTTTTGGGATGTTGGATCGGTCCAGGTTCGATTCCCATAGGCATAGGCAATATTTTCCATTGTTTGCATTGGTTCGATCATTGTTAATGATTGGGCATATGTTTGAAAATGATAGGACCAGGTCGAAATGTAATTATATATTTCAATCAGGGTGTCATCAGTTGGGACAGGTTTCTTGGATGATTGAGGTTTTTTAGGGATTGGAAAGCGTCCATTTTACCATCTTAGGAGTAAAATTAACTGTAAACATTGAATGCAAGGGCCTTTGCGAGTTCCCGATTTACCCTTTTCACCATTGGAATATGTACATGAGGACATTGTCATAGTGCTTTGAGAGCTCAAGTGTCGACTTAGTTCTTTGTATGTAGTGCTAATTGTTCCCAATATAGGTTTTTTTCCTATTTTAATTTCCAAATACCACATGTCTCCATATCATTGGTGAACGCCTTTGAATTTTGTAATGCAACAAGCCCCATGTCAGTGCGCTTGGGGTCTCCATTGGTGCCTTTTGTAATATCTAGCGGGTCCCTCTTATTTGCATGGAAGTTGTTGATTGGTCCATATGGATGCCATTTTGGTAGACCTACCTATCATATTTAATTATTTGGGTTCAACGTGCTATGACATGTTAGCACCATGGGGTGTTTTTTCATCTAATGAGTGTGCATCCTATCCTGGGAGTGATTGGTGGTTTTCCTCAAAACTGCAAACAAATTCTCATGTTTCCTGAGAGTGGTTTCCCCACTGCTCTAGGATATGTGATTCCATTGAAAAAAGGATGTGTGTCCTAGGGTAAACCACCAACACATCACCAAAGAAAATTTAAGGTCCTATTTCTTTTGGGATGTGAAGTGTGACGAGGACCATCAATATCCACCCTTTTACAATGGCTTCGGTTCTCGGTCTTTCAACCTCTTGGTATTGGCCCTTGGTTCTATATACAATCCCCATGTCAGTGATTTTAGAAGGTTTTTGGGGTCACGATAGGCCCCTTTTCCTTCCTGATGGGTGCTTAAGATAATTTTTAGGCACTTGTACCCCCTTTTCCCCATATTTACCTTAATCTGATCCCTCTAGGAATATTTATTTGTCCACAGGCCCATAATTTATCCCCCTTTATCCTAAATTATTCCAAATTAGGTCTTTTTGCCTCAATATTTTCCCAATTCTTAGCAAAATTTTGGATCTCATAATAACAACCATTGATCCCATTCAATTTTTCATCCAGATGTGAAACAACTCAAATATGTTTCCAAAAATGCGTTGACATATTTAGGTTCAACATTAGTTTGGGGATGATAGGATGAGATGAGATGAAATTGGGTTCCATGTAGCTTGAACAATTATTGCCAAAATTTTCTAGTGAAGGTTGGAACAAAGTCAGAGACAATAGAGTGGGGATTTCCATGAAGTTTGAAGATATTATCCATGAAAATTTGAGCCATGTTCAATGTTGTGAATGGGTGTTGGAGGGACTAGAAATGAGCATATTTGCAAAGGTGATCGAATACAACCATTATGACATAATTATGGCCAGATTTGGGTAATTTGACAATGAATTCCATAGAAATATATGTCCATATAGCAAGTGGAATAGGGAGAGGTTGGAGTGTTCCTGGAATTTTGACTACTTCTCCCTTATTACATTGAAAAGTATCACATTCATCCACAAAAGTTAAGATGCCATGGTTCATGCCATCTAAGGAAAATAAATATTTGATCCTTTCACATGTTTTTTGAAAACCTAAATTTCAGGATGTTGGTGAAGCACTAATTTCGGAGAGCACTGTGGATTTAAGGTGAGACTATTTTCTTAATTACAGGTGATCTTTATAGTGAATCTCCTCATTATGTTAAGAGTATCCTGAAGATGCATGCAGATATTGTTGCAATTGTTGGATTAGAAGAGATGGTTTCGGATCTTGGAATCATTCTTAGTGAACTCCCTTTAACCAATCATATACAATTGATCCGAATTTTATGAGAAGAATGAAATGACTACAAATTATTACCAGATGCTTAACACAGAATAACAAAGATACAATAAAACTAGTTTAATATTTAATAAGGAAATAAGCTGAAACTGTAAAATGCAACGGAAAACAAGTTTGTTGGAATGGTGGCAGCTTATCTCTTAGAAGAGATGTGATGGCTCCACTCATTCACAAGAAGATGATTACAATGAGGCTCTCAAGGCCTTTTTACAATAAATGGGAGTTTGAAAAACCCTAAAAATACAAAAACCTAACCTTAGGAGATGAAGCGCCAAAAGTCATGTGGCCCCCTTTGGGTAAGTCAGTACATCAACTTCCTGGGGTCGTAACTTTTGCATACAATCTTCATTTTAGGCATATGATATCCCATTGGAAAGATCTAGTCAAAGAATACAACAGTTGCACAAAATTTCATTTCATGATGAAATTTTGTGACCGCAACATACCACAAAAAACATCATTTAGGGTCTCAAAATGGCTCCGGAAGTTCAGGACCTGAAAAACTGCTAAAAATAGTAAATTATCAAAATTGCTAGAAAGTTGTTTTGAGCCAGCTAGAAAAGGTGGGTGGCAACCAATATCCACCTAGATAAATCCTCCATCCTTAGGAATAAATGGTCTCCATTGCGTTGATTTCCCCCATCAGATGAGGAAATTTCTGCAGAATTTCGCCCCGGGTGAGACACTTGCCTTGGTGCAGGAGTTGCCCTGCATTGAAAACTCGATAAAGTTGGATCCTTTGTTATCGAGTCCCCTTGATTTGTGTGTCCACAATATGATCACTGGATACCTGTTGTATGCAGTCGAGGTTGAGCTATGTTGGTGTCAATTGTTCTGCTATGTCTGAGGTGTCTAATAATGGTGGGAAATAAGGCCGAAGGAGGTCCACGTTGAACATTGGGTGTAGGCTAAGGAAAGGACGAATGTTGAGCACAAAAGAATTATCCCCCACAGCCTTGGTGATGGTGTATGACCCATAACGGAGTGGGCGAAGCTTTCGATGGGTCCCTGTAAGGCATTCTTTCTGTAAGTGCAACCAAACTTTGTCGCCCACCTAAAACTTATGTGGAACTCGATGTTGATCATGGCGTTGCTTGTACTTGTCATTGGACTTTTGTAGGATATCCTAAACCTGTTGGTGGATGTGCTGGATCCTCTCAATTAATTGGGTGGATTTTTCAGCCTCAGTTGGAGCAGGAGAGGAGTCGGTCAAGGTGACCGCAAGGGGAAGTGAAACATCTATGTGACCCAATGGTTGGAATCCCAACCCCATATGAAAGGGGTTGTGGTTGGTTGAGCTATGTAGAGCTCAGTTGTAGTTATGCTAGATATAGGGAAGAATATCATCCCATGTGAGAGGGTGCTTGGAATTATACATGCATAGGATATGCACGATCATTTGATTTACGACCTCGGTTTGGCCATCTGTCTGGGGATGGAAGGTCGTGGATTTGGTGAGCTTGGTGTCCAGCAGTGACCAGAGGCTCAACCAGAATGTGTTGTTAAATCGACTGTCCCAATCTAAGACAATGGTTTGTGGGATTCCAAAATGTACCTAGACTCGTTCAAAGAAGATCTTGGCAGTGGCTTCTGTTGTGATTCTCTTCTTGCAAGCAACCAGAATCGCCATCTTATAAAAGCGATTGACAACCACAAAAACACAGTCATTTCCTTGCTTGGTGGATGGGAGGCCTAACATGTAGTCCATTGAGATGGATTCCCATGGTCTGTTAGGAGTAGGAAGAGGGGTGTACAGGCCCTGTTTCTTAGTGGTTGGTTTGGCAATAGCATAGGCACTACAATACCTTATATACTTGCTGACCTCCTGTCGAAGTTTCAGCCAGTAGAAATGTTTTTGTAGCATCACCACTATCTTTTCGATGCTGAAGTGTCTTGCCACCCAACTGTAGTGGGATTCCTAGATCAGCTTCGCTCACTCACTTGAGAGAACACATATATGGCCCAGACGACACAATGACCCATCTTGAAGATGGAAATTATCGACAATTGCCTTTGCACCCAACATTTGGTAGGTGGTGGCAAAGTCTAGGTCTGTCTCATCGAGTTGGGGCCATCCAGAGGTCTCATGGATGCAAGAGTTTAGCACTGTGGTGAGTGCCACGACTGGTGGTCTGCTGAGGCAATCAACATTGTAGTTGGTGCTTCCTATTTTATACTTGACGTTAAGTTGGAATTTCTGCAAGTATGTGGAGCACTTTTTATGGCAGTCATATCTGCAATTCTCCTTGTGTTTGCATGAACTGAAGTGGCTTATGATCAGTGTGGATGACTGTCTCCCTCCCAAGAATGTAATGTCTCCACTAGCGACAGGCTTGTACAAATGAGTACATTTCTTTGTCATAAGTAGGGTACTTACAGAAAACATCTGATAGTTTCGCACTATGATAGTCCATGGGGTGGCCATGCTACATGAGAATGGCACCCACAGCATAGTCTGAAGCATCAGTCTCAATCTCAAAGGGTTGTTGCAGATTTGGTAGTGAAAGTACCGGGGTTGGGCACAAGCGCTGCTTCAAATCATCAAACGCTTGTTGTTGGTACCAACCCCACGCAAATTTCTCCTTACCGCCACCCCTGGTTATTTGGATGAGGGCCCATGCAATATGGGAGAATCCCAACACAAACCTGCGATAGAAATTGGCAAGTCCCAAGAAGCTCTGAGGCTCAGTGAGTGTGGTTGGGGCTGTCCAGTCATAGATGACTTGGATCTTCGTTGGATCCACATGTATGCCATTTTGATCAATGATGTAGCCTAGGTAATGGACCATGTCCATGTCAAAGGAGCATTTTTCCAAGTTGGCGTAGAGATTGTGCTGTCACAGGGTGTGCAGAACCTGCTGAATATGATGCAAGTGTTCAGCCTAAGTCTTGCTGTAAATGAGAATGTCATCAAGATACACCACTACAAAAGTATTGGTGAATGGTCGCAGGATATTGTCCATAATCCTCATGAAAGTGGTTGGAGTGTTTGTCAGACCAAAGGGCATGACCAACCATTCAAGAAGGCCTTCCTTTGACTTGAAGGCAGTCTTCCATACATCTGTCTATTCTATCAGGACCTGGTGGTAGCCAGAATTCAGATCAATCTTACTAAAGTATTTTTCCCCCATGACTTGATCAAGGAGGTTGTTGATCCAGGGAATTGGGTACTGGTTTCTGACTGTGATTTTATTTAGAGCCCGATAATCAATGCAAAGTCGTCAGGTTCCATCTTTCTTCTATACTAGCATGATTGGGCTCCCACAAGGTAATGAGCTAGGACAGATGTGCCCCTTGTGGAACAATTCTTGGATCTGTTACTTGATCTCCTCATTCTCTAACAGAGAGCGGAGATAGACTGGCCCATTGGGAAATGGTGCATCAGGGGTCAGATTGATAGGGTTATTGACCTGGCAGTGTAGAGGTACCTCGGTAGGTGAGGATAAGATATCCAAGTATTCTTCCATGACCTTATCTACTTGCTTCTGCTATGTGGAGAGCTCAGATGCAGAGACCCTGGATGTGGATGTGATCTTTCTCTCATTCTGAGAGTGAATCACGAAGAAGACAAACTTCCCCGTCTAAGAGATGACCTTCTTGCATTTCTTAGCAGAGATCAAGGAAATAACGCTAGGTGGGACAACCTCGGGTATCCTGTACAATTTTTTGTTCAAAGTAATAATAACACTACGAGGCCTAGACTCATATACAACATGATGTTTCCATAAATAAGGTTGGCCCAAAAGAACATCACAAACTTTGAGAGGAGCAACATCACACAATACCTCATCTTTGAAGGGCTTGATGTTGTATGACAGTCGACACTATTGGTTGACGCGGAGATTGCTTCCTTGGCAGAGCCATCCAATGGTGTAGGGTTGTGGGTGCGGCGTTGTCGGCAGGGCCAGCCACTTGACGACCTCTGCTGAGATGAGGTTCTTCTAGCTACCACTATCAATGATGAAGTGCAGTGGGGTGAATTTTACCCACATTTGTGAATGGAAGAGTCTCTCTCCTTCTTTTGGCTCATCTGGTTCACCATGTTGGAGCTTGGTGGTAGCAACGATGGCATTGGGTTCTATGTCAATGATTTGTCTTCCCCTTTTTGGTTTTGACTCAGAGTTAGAACCCACATCTGATTTAGAGGCTTTCACTTCAGCCACCAATGTATGATTTTAGCAGTAGTCAGCAGTGTTATGCCAAGGGATCTTATAGAAGTCGCACCACTTCCCGGTATCTTTCTTTGTCTTTTTGGTGTCCTTCTTTGCTTGCGGCTTGGACTGGTTGTCCTGATACTATCCATATTTGCTCTGTCCTTTTTTCTATGGGTTGGGGCTGCCCTTTCCTGGATTTTGTTGTGAGGGGTTCCCCGACCCAAATTGTCGTGTCTTTTGTTTGAGCTTCTTCTTGATTTTGACGGCATATCAGTAGGCTGTGCCCAAGGATGAGATGTCCAAAAATTCCATTTCAGTCTAGATGTATCTATGCAGAGCACCATGATACTTGAGCACCAGATGTCTCTCTGAATCTTTGATACCCATCTTGGTGTGCAAGGTATGGAAGATATTTATGAAATCCGGCACTGCTTGGTCTCTTTCTTGCCACAGTGTGGTCCATTTGGTATACAAGTCATCATAACTTCCGATAGGGTAGTATTGTTCCTTAATAGCATCCCTGAAGGATTCCTAGGTGGCTGTGACTGTAAATAATGAGGGTTCCTCTGTTTCCTTTTGCTCACAGAAAGTTTCCCACCAATATTTGACATGGGGAACGACTTTGAGGAGTGCAAAAGTAATCTTTTCTCTATTTGAAAATTTATGGATAGATAAATACCCTTCTAGTAGATTCAACCACTTGTCTACAGCATCTACGTCTATTTGACCTTCAAATATAGGAATATTGAAGTTTATTTGTACCTTGAAGGGGGCGGTGCCTCTACTCGAGGAAGATGCGTCGCCTATTGGTAGTCGTTGAAGGATTTGCGCAAAATTATCCATCATCTCGTTCCTCTGTTGCATGGGTGATTCCTCAATCAACAGTTTGAAAGGATCTCCTGTCCCATCATCTTTATTTTCTCCTTCCATGATAGGTCTCTTAGGTGTGCGAGAGCCTTTGTCCTCAAGAGAAACAAACTCAAGACCCAAATATTTGTACTCTGACCTCGTTGGGGACATGCATTAAGATGGCAAGGAGAAGATCGCTCTAATACCACTGATATGGATTTTATGAGTAGAAAAAAATGACTACAGATTATTACCAGATGCTCAACACAGCATAACAAAGATACAGTAAAACTGGTTTTCTATTCAATAAGGAAATAAGATGAAACTGTAAAATGCAGCGGAAAACAAGCTTGCTGGAATGGTGGCGGCTTATCTCTGAGAAGAGATGTGATAGATGTGCTCATTAACAAGAAGATGATTACAATGAGGCTCTAAAGGCCTTTTTACAATAAAGAGGATTTTCAAAAACCCTAAACATCCAAAAACCTAACCCTAGGAGATGAAGCGCCAAAAGTCATGTGGGCCCCGTTTGGGTAAAGTCAGTACATCAACTTCCCGGGGTCGTAACTTTTGCATACGATCTCCGTTTTAGGCATATGATAGCCCATTGGAAATATCTAGCCGAGGAATACAACATTTTCATAAAATTTCATGATGAAATTTTGCAACCATAACATACCCCAAAAAACATTGTTTACGGCCTCAAAACGGCTCCAGAAGTTCAGGACCCGAAAAACTACTAAAAATAGTAAATTATCAAAATTGCTAGAAAGTTGTTTTGAGCCAGCTGGAAAAGGTGGGTGGCCACCGATGTCCACCTATATCAACAATGAATGAAAGTGAGAAGAGGGACCCTTCTTCTTCATATTTCTTTGAAAGGGAATCATCAACCACATTTTATTTTCCTTTCTTATAAATGATCCCATAATCATAGCCAAACATTTTGGTTAACCACTTATGTTGCTCTAGGGATGAAATTAATTGTTCCAATAAATATTTGAGGTTATCATTATCTCCTTTAATTTGAAAGTGTTGGACAAGCAAGTAAGGACGCCAGATATCCAATGCATGTAGAATATCCAACATATACTTTTCATAGGTAGATTTTCCCAAGTGTCTTTTAGATAGTTATTTTCTAGTGAAAGCCAAAAGTTTTCCATCTTGCATGAGAACTTCCCCAATGCCTTTCCCAAAAGCATCAAATTTCAGAAAAAAAGTCTTGGTGAAGTCGGGTAGGGCTAGAAAAAAAATCGTGCACAAAGCTTCTTTAAAGGATTTGAAGGATTGACCAACTGTTGGAGTCCAACTGAAATAATTTATTTTAATGATAAAAATGAGAAGAGTTGCAATTCTTCCAAAATTTTGAACCAGCTTGTGATAATATCTTGTTAAACCTAGGAAACCTCTCAAATTTTTACGAGTTTTAGGATGGCGCCAATCCTTCACATCTTTTTTTTTCTTAGGAACCATAGGGACACCATCCTTTCCAAAAATATGTCCTAGGTACTCTACTTTAGAATCTCCAAAAAAACATTTAGATTGGTTGAGAAAGAGTTTTTTTCTGAGATAGAACGTGTAAGACTTGATCTGCATGGGCCAGATAGGATTGCCAATTTTGACCATAGATGAGGATATCATCAAATAAAACTAAGAAAAAATTATGGATCAAAGGGAAGAAGACATGATTCATGAGAGTTTAAAAGGTGGAGGGTTGTTAATTGACTCAATAAACCTGTAATACAATCTCAAATATAACTCTAATTAATAACACAATAATTGGAGAGAAAACCCTAGAGGTAGGGTAAAACCATTCATTAATCCTTATGGAAGGATAAAACTCCTCAAGAAATACTTTCTTGTTACAATAAAAATATTCTTCACTATGATTGTTACATTCCTCATCACTTACCTATGTAATACTACCTAAGAATGTTATATAAAATAAACCTTCTAGTAATTCTTCTCATATTTATTATGTTCACACTACTATAATATATCTAACTACCATAGTGGGACTTATTTAATAATATAGTGGACCTAGTAAACCTTACATTGAATGGCCTTCACTAGTATATCTATGGTCCCTCTCCCCCCTCGATTACCTCCCTAGCTACACTACCTAAAATATAATCTCGGAAATAACTCCAATCAATCACAAAAAATATTGGCAACAAAAAATAGACAAAACCCATGAGGTAGGGTAACACCATATATTAATCCTTATGGAGAGATAACACTCCTCAATCAATGCTTGATGCATTTACAATATACTTCACTATTCCCATTACATTGATCATCCCTTCCTTATATAACACTTGCTAAGAACGTTCTAGAGAACAAACCTTCTAGTAAGCCTTCTGACATTTATTATGTTCACACTAATGCAACATACCTAAATACCATAGTGGGACTTATCTAATAATATAGTGGACCTAGTCCACCTTAAAATTGAATGGCCTCCACCATTATCACCATGGGACCTTTGGATGCCCATTACCACCCTAGAGACACTACATCCCATACCCCTTCACATGTTTCATTCTTGAAACATGGTAAAAAACCATATAATATGACCAGCAAAGCAATGTATCCAACTAGTACCATGTACATGAATCCATCCATCCTATTAGAAGATGAACATGATGTCTAACTATTTCCATTTCACCCTAATATTGATCCTTATCATACCTTTGGTGCCATGGGATTGTTGTTCTATCCTGATATTGTCTTACAATGCTGGTATTAATCCATACAACTCTTAATTAGTTTTCTTTCTGGTGCCATGATGGTCAATAATCAGTGTGTCTATACTCACACCCCTACTTGGATGACTTTTCTTTCTCTATGTGGTGTGGATGGTGATATACATCAACCTTATATCTCAATTCTACTTTCTTGGAATTTTAAACATGTGGTTCCTTAGCTTCTTATGTGTTTTGATGTCCTTCCTGGTGCATTTTTGCAATTGCTTCTATAGACTTTTCTTTTAATTCAACTTCGTATTTTTCAAGAACTTTTTTCCTTGACCTTGTGGGCCCTTATTTCTTAAGAGACACATCCTGCAATGTAATTTGGCGCAAGCCCCCTCTCTCTCCCCTCCTTCCGAGACTGCTCGACCTCCCAGTCTAGGATCATTTAGTCACTTGAGTCAGATCGACTCTTCGGTTCCCTGCTGGAACCCAATTCAAATTTAGCAGGTCCCTCTTTCCGCAAAGTGTAGGATCTACCAGACCCACGGCTCATTCTTGGCCCCTTTGAAGAAATTTGACGATAGACGCTAGCTCTTTGTGCTAGGCCCCTTCTCCCATATGACCTCGAGCTCTATCCCAGGGCTAAACCCTAAAAAGCGCTTCGGACTTCAGCTTTGGTATTTTTAACTGCCACCAACTCCTAATTCCTTGAACTCAAAATCGGCGAACACAAATGGGTGTGAGGATCAATGGTCCCTGTTACTTCCACAGTCAACGGTTGTGATCGGCTTCGGACTCCGACCTTTGGGAGTCTTTTTCAATTGCTATCCTTTTCCCTTCCAGAGCACCACTTCTTTGAAATACGTGGATCTCCCCCATGTGTCCTTCTGGATCTGAAGGTCCGTATTAACCACTTTTCACAACTTCGTGAAGATATCCCTTTTCTCTATGCAGATCTTCAAGAAATATAACTCCCATATATTTTGATATTTAGCCACCAGTATTCTCCCTGAAGATGGATGTTCCTGTTTGGTTTTAGGACTTATGGACTTCGACAAGTCCTTACTCTCTTGTGTGCACTTAGCACTTTTCTGTTCAAGACTTGGACTGCTCTCTTCTCTTGCACTCCTTGCAGAAATCTGCATGTGGAGATGCTAATTATTTCGGTGTTGTGCTTGGGTCAAACCCTTAAGGTTCTTGGCCCTTCTGCATCCTTCCAAGGACTTTCTGGTACCCTCCTGGAAACTCGATGCTCTTGCTCTTGATCTTTTAATATGAACTTACTTTATCTCTGGCACCCTCCTTACGCTCGGTTAAGCCTTCAGAGGGATCCCCCACAACATTTATTTAAGTGTTGTCCTGATCCACTCCTTCCATAGGTCTTCCTGTTGGTTCCTGAAATCCCTCAGGTTTACCAAGGCATTTTCTTTAGCTGCTCAATGCACACTTGCATAGCTTCCTTCCCTCAAAGTGTTCAGTAACTCTGGGTTTTCCTCAATTTCTTTAACACTTCATATTGTGTTGGTTCTTTTGCACTCTTTCACCTCCTCAATTCCCTCATGGTAGAGTTCTTAAGGAGAACCTATGAATCAGATCTATATCCCTCCTACCGGCAGTCACTTAAGGTGACCCTATCTACAGGATTGTGCGAAAGCACGATTTAGCTCTTCTAGCTTGACAACATTTAATTGCCTTCATTGCATTTCAATTGAAAAATGAGAGGTATGTCACCTCTCTCCTCCTCGAATGCATGTAAATGTTATTGATGAGCTGGCACATGTTGAGGTGGAGCGATGCTTCTACATCATAATTTTATTTTTCATGTACTAAAGTTCCACAAACTTATTTTCTGCATTAATGTTTTTTGTACCAATTTTATCCATTAAATAATATCCAATAATAATATCCCCATAATTCATATGAATGGAACAAAAATAAAAATGAAATACATATTTGTCCATGGTGAGCTTCAAATATTTAAAAACTTGAATATTTTTACCCTTAACCTTTTTCCTTTGCATATTCTTTTCCTAAACTTGCAATCTATTAATCAACTGATCATTGATAAAATTTTGTTGGCAACTAAGGTTAATAGAAACAATGACCTTTTCTTTATGAATGCAACCATGAGCCTATAATATATAGTCTCCACATGAAAATAAACCCTTTTTGATTTCTTCATTCTTACACTTTGTATGATACCTCTCATCTAAAACCATTTTTTCATATGCTTTATTATAAAGTTCCATCAACTCACAAAATTCAAATGATTTCCACCATATGATAACATCTTTTGTGAAATCATAGTGTAAATGATATTTCCACTTCTCTTTCCATAGTGAATTTTGGGAATTTATGAATTCTTCAATACTAGGACCATCATATTTTCTCATAAAAATCAACTTGCTCGGAAGAAATATTTAACAAAAAACTAGGGTTTAAAAATAACTTACTCTGCAAATTTGGGAGAAATATTGCTAGGGACAAGGGGAATGGACTGATCATGGGTGCCACAAGAAGGGGTAATTCCTTAGGGATTGTCAAAAATAGATTGGTTTTTGGATAAGAAAGACCAGATGTTGAGATGAACAATAGGTGAGGGGGTGTCAATTGCTTGAATGGTATGGAGTTGTGAAATAATGCCATAATGACATTTTTTGAGTATTTTTTCTATTTAGTGGGAACTAATGATATCGAGGGAATATGTTTTGATGCCTTGGAACTTATATTGTTGTCCATCCTATTGGAATTTCATGGTTAATTCCTTCAAATACATGGTGATGGAGCTTAGTGTGCATAACCATCCAAAACACACCACAATGCCTCCACCTCCCATGTGAATAGAAAAAATATGATATTTAAGGTGGTATTGACCAATTTGTAAGTGCACATTTTCACAATGCTCCCACATTTCATGGAGCCACCATTAGCAATCATGATTTGAAAATTGTTCACTGCAGGAATATAACATATGGATTCTTGGGAAATGTGGCGATGAATAAAATTATGTGTGCTTCCATTGTCATCTATGATAAGGAATTTCCTATCCTTGATGTAACCAATTAACTTAAGGGTTTGGGAAGCATAGATACTACTAGTGAAGGCATTCAGCGAGAGAAGCGGTTCAACTTCTAATGGATAAGAGGGTGGTTTTTGCTCATCCTTGGAATCGTAAACAATGACATCCTCTTCAGAAACGTCCTTAGAAATGGTTATAAAAATATTTTTCTATTGAAACTTGTTCCCCATAAAATATTTTTCATCACATTTATAGAAAATACCCTTAAGTTGGCATTCAACCATTTCTTCCATAGTTAGTTTATGGACCTTAAGAGAATTGGAAGGAGGGGTGGGATTTGTGGGTCAAGAGTGAGGAATAAAGGATGATTTTGTTTTTTGGGAGGAGACTACCTATTGTGCTTCCTTGGTGCGGTTAATATCTTCAAGCCAAGTATGGAGGAAAGCCATTAGGAAATGGGCTCAACTGTCATCTGTTTGTCCACAAATAAATGATTCCTAAAAGAAGGTGTTGTACATGTCATTTGTTTGGAAAGATAATTTGTCAAAAGCGACGATATATTCATCCAATGTTCCTGAGTGCTTGATATTGGTTAAACGTCCCAAATGATGTGTTTCAGTTTCAAAGTGTTCATAAAGGTTGGAAACAAATAGGGTCTAAGCAATATACCCTCGATGTGAATTTGTATGCCATTGCCACCATTTCTAATGTTCAAGATCCAAATAAAGGACATTGATACAAAGTTTGGTCAAATAATCAGTATTTCCATGCAAGGAGAAATAATGTTCCATTTGAGTGATCCATCTTGTGGGATGAAAACCATGAAATTTGAATGAAAGGCCATGGTATGGGAAGAGTAAGCACCTTCTAGTTGTGAAGTTTGTTCAGAGGGGGCAGGGACCCAGAATTGACTCATATTGTGTTTTATCTCTTTAGAAAAGGATGTGAAGTTATTTTTCACCTCCTTAGAGTGGGAGTCAAATCAAGTAGTGAGGGTATCAAATTTGGAATTGAGGAAAGCAACATTGTAATTGATGTTCTTGATGTAAGACTTGCTCTAGGTGTTGTCATTTTTCAAGGAAAGGATGTGGTTGTCAACTTCTTGGTTGTTGGAGTGGGAAATTTGGAAGGTAAGAAGGAAATAAGCGGGTTGGTGGGTCCACACAAAAGGGGTTATTGGTGATGGGTATCACTTCAATTAGTGCGAAGATAGGAACACAATGGAATAGGCCCCAAATAAGGGTGTTGGGGGGGGGTGGGTGGGTCCATGGAAAAAAATTATTATAAGTGACGAGTACCACTGCAATCAGCATGGAGAGAGGAATCTAGTGGTATAGGTCCCAAATAAGGGTATCAATGGGACGACTACATTATTTTTAATCCTACACATTTATACTCCAATCTGAATAATAATGCAATGACATAATGCATAGATTTTTAATAGTTTAAATTGTGTAGTAATTTTGCAACCTAGATGGAAAAGGAAGGGTTGCGCTAAAAAATTTCCCCTTTGTTTCTGTTTAGTTATGTTTCGGTAGGAAGGGTTAGGGTTTTTAGGGTTCCTACAAGAAATATTTTTCCCTGTGCTATAACTATCTAACATAACGATGAGGTCCAATAGTAGTATTCGGCCCAATATCTCAAGCATATATCTAAGGAGGCTCAACTATACCCTTAGTCATACTACACAATTACCTAGGTATGTGGGATTAGTCTTCCCAAGTGTTATTCTCAATTCCACTATAGCATTCAGGTGATCAATATGCTAATCTATAGTTGGTTTCAGGAGACCTATGGGACTCCAAATATACCCAAGGGTACATGAGAGTGAATGGCCACATGAAGGAGGTGTCTAATACACTACTACTGGAAGGGGTACCAATAAGGGTTATAGAGGTTTCCAACTAGGTGAAACAATGTGTTTTGAGTAACCGATGAAACAATCTATATTTCCTTTGTGTAGTCATCCCCAACCACAATTTTACCTGTCGAATGACATATCACTATCCTTTAAATACGTTGACAATACATGTTTCTAGATTGAAAAAAATCATCCAAAAATTCTACATAGGAAAGTGCTCGTATACCACTTGTAAGGTACTAGATGGTATTATTGTATAGAAAAAACAAAATTGTTATAACAATTATTAGTGGAAAGAGAAAAGTATAGAGAAGAATGAAAAAAATGATTCCATAAATGATACCTTTATTATATTGATAACCAAGTTCACTTTACTCTTCAAGGGGGAAACCTCCAGCATAGCAGAGCTCAAGTACAAAATGATTCTCAAGAAAAAGCTTCTTCATGATTTATACTCTTATTTATACTATTTGAATCTTCTAGAGAACATTCTAGAGGACAATATTTCTAGAAGCAGAACCTTCTATTAAGTCTTCGTACAGAAGACATATTCACATTATTACATAAGGATTATTTACTGATGTCAGCCTTTATTATATAGAAAACATATTATTCTACCTACTTGAGGGGTTAGGGAGGCTAGGACCATAACAAACTCTTGTCATTCCTACTATCTTATATGGATGTTATGTTTAGGGCTACAATATATCTATAGAATCATGGAGAAGGATAGAGAAAGCAAAAAATGTTTAATAACTTGTAATCTTAAAATTAATGGAAATAGACCTTATCCTATCCTCCTCATAGAAGCGATTATTCCCCCCATTGAGAGAATGACTGTGACTAGGTACCTAATGTATAAGAACAAGGTAAACAACATGGAAGAAAGGAGGCTTCCTAAGATTGCTTCAAACTCTAGTCAAAATAACCTCTGACTCAAGTGAGGTTGTCCTAAAGATGCCAAGTCTTGGATAAATAATTGGGGAATAAAGGAAGAGGTCACTTTTCATAATAATGAAAATATTAAAAATATTATTACATCTAAATTTATGGAGATATTGTTGTGCAATAAAGAAGTAGCGGATAAAATAAAATCAAGATATTATAAGGAGGTTATCAACCCTAATCTATAAGATAAAAATTATCTCTCTGTTTTGATTAGTGTAAATATGCAAATCAACATTAATAAAATAAAAACAAACTCTCATGATCTCCATAGTGAAACAAGGGAATTGGACAATTCCTAAAACATCATGGGTGGAAAATATTTGTCATGTTTTTCACACTAAGAAGGTTGAAGATAAAAATAAATTTCTTTTATAATGTCTTCTGTACACCTACATAAGAACACAATTTCAAAATATTTGTTACAACAACGACTTTCCTAGCCTTTTTTTTAGCAAAAATATGGTGGTTTAGGAATGCTTCTCTTAAATATTTTTTAGCAGAGAAATAAAATTGTAAAGAAAACGAACTAATTCCTTACCTTTCTTAAGTTCCAATAGACCAAATTTCGTTTTAGCGGATGTTAACCATCATCATTTTCGTTGTCATCATCATCATAAAATAATATATTAATTGCATACGTACAAGGGGACACCTAATATGTCATTAACCAAATAATATTCTTCATACACTAATATTACATCTAGAAAATAGTTTTTACTTGCAATAAAATATGTTTACTAGAAAATATCGAGGGTAGAAATTTTCTTAAGTCCATTTTATTTTATTTTCATGGATGAATGAATAAATAAAATAATGGAGAAATAATTCATTGTATATATTACATATCTAATGGATAGAGGAAGAGGGACGCGTGCAACAAATTTTATTTGTCTTCTAAAAATCAAGGACAATACTACACAATCAATGTATGAATCCCTAGTAGGATTCTTATCTAAAATGGATTTATCAAAATATGAAATGGGGGGATTTGGGTCAAACAGAGCTTCATTTATGAGATCTGTTCATTAAAGGTTGATGACTAATTTTCTTCATGACGTGCCTTATTTGTTATGTATTCACTATGTAATTCATCATGAGGTACTAGCCATAACATATTCTTCAAATTATTTTCCCAAGTTTAATTATATTGATATCTTGGCCAATAAAGTATATTGTTGGTTGGAAAATATGTAAATATCCACAGATAATTGAAAATGTTGATGGACTTATTTCAAATTGATAAGTGGTAGGTACTTAAAGTTCATCAAATCCAATGGCTTTCTAGGGGACAAGTGATCGATAGGCTTATCAAAATTATGTCAACATTATTTAGAAACATGATGATAGAAATATTTATGAAATGGAAACAATATTTCAAGTTCAATTTTGTATTCATGTTGTTGTGTATGTTCTAATTGAATTAAGTAAGTTAAGTCAATTATTTCAAGAAGAGCATAATGATATCACGCCTATTGGTATGCAATTAGATGTGTAGATTTAAATTTTTCATACAAGATTCTTGCAAGATATGTTTGGAGCAAGTTCTCAATATGTTTTATATTTACCAAAGAAATGAGAACATGTAAAATTTGAGTCTATTGATAATATCGATGCTTTATGTGTGCATATGTTAAGATTTGAAACTATATGTAACTCACTTGGCTCAGGTACTATGGAAGATTGTATTCACTTGGGTAATGAATTTGTCTAAAAGTTGATTGATTGTCTCAACGACAGGTTTACAATTTTTCTTATATTCAATGCGAAAAAATTATTCACTTCTCATTGTTACATAGAGGAAGGGGGTGAAGTATACTTTGGAATAAAATGATGGTTGGGATGCCTATGTGAAAAAATCAATATTGAATACTTACCAGTAATTGATACAAAAAAATGTGAAGGAAAAATGGAAAGTTTCACTATTAGTCTGCATTGAGCATATCTAATGAAAAGCATGGTTTGAGCATGAGAACAATGTGGTGGAGAACCTGAGTGGGATGATTTTTATCCAAATTTAGTGAAATTGTGGAAAAATGTTCTTACTCTTCCAATTAGCATTTCTAGTTGTGAAAGACGATTCTCTAACTTGAATCATCTTAAAAATTATGATAGATCTAGACTTTTTCTAGAAATTTTAGGTACTTTGGTGTTTTTATATCTATTATCACCTCAGGAATTACACAAGGTAGAATGGAACACAATTTCTGAAACCTATATAGGAAGGACTTGACATAACGACCTCTTTCACTAGGTAGAGGAAGTTAACATGTTATAATATTTTATTCAATTTTGTAATGTGCAATATTTTCATTAATGTATTGAAATGATTATTTTATATAACTATGGACTAATGCTACCATTGTATGATTTTAGTTAGCAAAAATCGAAGTTTTTCTCCATGAAGAAAAATCATAACTTGTTATTCATGAAATAGAAAAGAGGTTAGATTTTCTAGATGCTACAAAAGAATCACAAGAGATAGGAAGATTTTCTTCATAGTTCAAATATACATGTGATAATATTGCAAATTAAAGAATATTTCCTGCTATCTAACTGAAAAATAGTCATAGATCCTGTAAAAACCCCATCGTTATGACTAAGCAAAGCAGAAGTGCAATTTTTTTTTGTATTTAGGAAAGAAGGCGACGACGACAAAATTTTAACCACACCACTGACGACGAACGCAAGCACGCAGACCAGGCAACATGAAAATATGACACCATGCACTAACACAAGGGAAACTGGGCAAAACATGCGTAGAACAACCAGGAGGAACAACTACCCGCCCGATGCAAAAAAGAAATGCCTACAAGCTAAGGGACGACATCCCCCTCCCGACACGATGGCCTTGATGAACAAGACTAGAAACTCAAGGTGCATGAACCAAATGCATGAAGGCGTTCCACTCATGCACCAAAGAAACTTACATCGCTCGTCAACACTCACACAAGACGCACTGACTCCGGCTAAGTTCTCGTTTTACGCTCTCCAATAGGGCATGCCATGATCCCCTCCTCAGGAATCATTTCGTCCTCAGGTGAAAGACACTAGAATAACCTTGGCACCACACATCCTATATGGACCGAGGACTCTAGATAAATCCGACGTGCTAGGACAAAACGACTAACAAGGAGACCACACCCATACCCCACTCAACAGGGTGACAGAGGCAAGAAGACGTCCTTCTAAAAGAAAAAGTGCAGTTATTACGACTTCACCAATAACCCAACAACAAACTATTAATCAAGAAGTCTAAGTGCGAAGAAGTGAATTGTTATCATGCTACTAGCGGTTCGAGCATATCCATTAAATACATACGAAACGGTTGGTCAACTAAATCGCTATCATACACTATGTTAGGTTTACCATTCGAAGTTAGCTGAGTTTAACATAAATTTCATTGTGATTCAACCATTAAAATTTCTAAGTTTACCATCCGAATTTTGCTGAGTTAAAATCTGAATTTCTGAGTTTATCCATCCGAATTTTTCTGAGTTAACACCCGAATTTCTGATTTTTTTCCTGAGTTAACATCCAGTTCACTGCGGTTTATCAATTAAAAATTGTTGAGTGTTAAGAGGAGAATGGCTCTCGGTTATATCAAGAAAATCGCAACAAACAAAGGAAAACCATAGTCAAGAAGTCATAAAATGCGGTCTGAGAGTGTAATAGCTAATGGTAACTCGCCAGGTAAATTCGCCAGTGAATTTCATCAAAGTTGCAGAGAGGAGTCGCTATCCCAAAGGGAATCAAAGCATAGTTTCCCCAACCAGAAAATCTAGGCGAGAATGAGGATTCAATCGCAGTAAAAACAAAGGTCAAATTTGTGGTCATTCAATGATTAAACTCGCTTCCATTTAACTGTAAAACTTCACCGTCAATCAGGGAATGAACTCGTTGCCATTCAACTGTAAAATCTCACTGTCAGTCAGTGAATAAACATGCTTTCTATGGAAGGATTGAATTGTTGTCCATTCACGTCGAATATTGTTGTGTTTATAAAAAGAAGTGTAGGAATGAAAACGTGCATAGCTTTATATCTACTCTGTGCCTTATCATGGAAGTCAATTGCAGACTATCACCCAAAATTGCAGGCATATAATTACCCACACTCTGATTAAATAATTCACTAGTAAATCACAATGTAATTCGTTGGTAAAAATGCAGGTATCACAATGAATATCGTTGTCATTATATATTGATTTAACAACCACACAATAAGTATAAAATCACTGTAAAAGAAACGAGATTCTTCATATATCAGCTGGAAACTATAAAAAACGTTGGGGAATTATCATAAAACATAGGGAATTAAGTAACAATGCAGACACATCATTAAAACATAGACCCTTTCTGAGTTTAATCAATCCAAAACGCAGAGCAGATCATCAAGTATATGCAAAGGTAAACATTCAAAGAATGTAGAGTTAAACTTTCAAGGAAATGCAGAGGTAATCAACTAAGCGCAGAGACTAAAGATCAGAAATGAATCAACCTAACGTAGAGATACGGGGTTTAAAGCAGAGAAATCAATCACAAGGAAGTGCAAGACCATCAACCAACCAAGATCAATCAGAAGAGGTAGACAACTGACAGGAACATCCTTCACTTATCATCCACGCACATGAAAGTAGGGCGTTGAGATCCATAGGTCTATTAACGCCAAAGAGAAAATCGTAGATTAGGCTCTTCGACGACTGCTTAGGCGTGGATGTTAAGCCCTAATATTGGCTCATTACCCCTTAATTGGGGCATACTACATTAGTAATGTTATTTTATTTATGCTGGTTTATTCCATTAGTTGTAATTATACCTCCTAGTCTCCTATATATACCAAGGAGATATTTTCATTTGGAATCTGTTGTTGGGAAAAATACCCTACGGACTAGCAAACTAGGGTCAGACTTGCATGCAGATTTTGACCGTAAAGAAATTACTTTTTAACCTACCACCCAAAACTTAAACCCCTCTTTCACGACACATTCATGGAAAGGAACTACTAACCTTGTTATTGATGTTTGGTGTAGATCCTCTGTTGTGCTTTGATCGCTTGCTTGCACTGTTCCTTCCAAAGATAACCTGCAATCAAGACAAACAACTATGCATGCATGCTACTTTTCTACTTGAGGGTTAGAAATTAAGCATAAATTAAACAAACCATAGATAACTCATGCATTGGGACGGGAAAAGTATTCTTTTATTATTTGAAAAATGAATCAACTTACAATCAAAGTCAGGACCGGCCACCGCTCCTTGATCCTGATCTTGGGCTCCTCATATTCTGTCCTCCAACTGCTTTGCGTTAATTCTCCTTTGGCTTGAGGAAAGGCTAAAGGGTTGGGACAATGGATTTGGAAAATGGGCAGAGTTTCTTCACTATATTTTTTCCTCCTCCAAATGGTACCCCTACCCCTTCTTTTATAGGCTAGAAGAAGCTAGGGTTTTGGAGGAACCCTCAGCCATGCATGGCCGGGAGTTTCAGTTAACTGACCCATGGCTTTTTGTCCCGTTGGCAACTTTCCTTTTTTTCGTGATTCTGAAGGTACATAGGGGCTATAGTGGGGCTGCTAGCGTGTACTTTGTAGATACATGCCGGCTGTAGTGGGCCAGCTAGCGTCTACTTTTAAAAATGGAGTTTTTAGAAGAGTTGTTCAGTATTTTTTGGCAAAGAAGGGATATGAGTTGGCCTGATGCCAGGTAAGCATGTGTGGTGCAATTTAGGGTTATAACAGATGCCCTCTAATGTGTGAGGATAGAAGAGCATATGATGGCCAAAATACATTACCAATTTTTACTGATGTGCCAAATGATTGAGCCCAAGGATTAGGAACTAGGAGGTGCCATCTGCAAAATAACAAATGTCTCACTGAGGTGGGCATACCCATGCTCGGGATAAAATAGAACCATGGCTACCAATCAAATACATTGTAGATCCATGTCAAATAACTATAAAGAGTAGCCGCGAATAATACACAGCAGAGCTACATCTCGAAATCAGAAAGATATACATATAGAGTATCCATCTTCCAGAAGTTGATTCGGCCTGATGGATGTACTTCAGAGCTCGAGCAACAACTTCAAAAATCTTCCAAAACTCGGGTAGGAGTGTAATATGAGTGTACCACTGCACTACCCAGAGGTCTTTGACGGCTTGTCAGTTATGGACTTGATAGTCTTGATGATCGGACTGAAGTATTTAGTGATTTCGAACAAGGACTTGATTGGACGTTCAGGATGGCCGGGTATGCAGACAAGAGATGTATTGTAGAGGGGCCGACTCAGACTTAGTGACAAACTTCCATTGGATAATAGCACGACAAGTGATAAGACTCAGGCAACATATCTGTTAATCATAAGTCTACGAAGCAGGAGGCAACGCAAACTCTCCATATGTTTGGAAGACTAACCAAACGATGGAGGACATAACTCTATATAGCGAGAAAAAGATTCCTAAGGTCATACTACATCCCATAGTCTGATGATCAAACGGATAGATGTGCTTTATCCAAGGGCGAATCATTATGCTGCCAATAAAGAAAATACTTTTCCCCTCCTCTTTTTGGGGTATATTTGATTTTTTTGTTCTTTTGGATAATTTTTGAAAAAGAATAAAGGAATTTTACGTTACAATGGAGGAACGAGTACTGCAAACATACAAGCTCAACACAAGGACAAGACAGATGTTCTGGTAAAATGATACTGAGGAAAAATCCTTCGGCAGCCAAAGGTGTTAAGACGCAAAAGCAAACTGTCACAAGGTTGGTGGATAAGGTATGCAAATGCAGTTGATAGAACACACAATGGTAATGTCCTTCGATGTAAGCTTAACGAGCCCAGAGAAGGTAATCTCGGTGGTTTTTCATATTTAGAGAGTCTGAAAAAGCATAAAAGGAGACTCCAATGGGGTATCTTTTTCGACAATAGTCTAGTCAGTTTGAAAAAGGGATAAACTAGCACCGATTAGATGTCAATTCAAAACCATTTTAACGAGTGTGACAAGGACAAGATCACTCGGCCATTTTTTCATTTTTAAGGAGTCTGAAAAAAGCTTAACTATGGACTCTGTCAGGAATATTATTCTAGACCAATTTAACGAGTGTGAAAGAATAAGGTCACTCGGCGATCTTTTCAATTTTAGGGAGTCTGAAAAGAGCTTAACTATGGACTCCGTGGGGGTTTCTTTTTCGTAAATTTAGTCCCTCGGGTCCGAAAAAGGAATAAAATTATACCTGAGAATACTCTTCTAAAGAATGGGAATTCGATAGAGTATACCTTTATTCGTACAGTTGACCATCCGGACTGAAAAAGGGGTAAACTACCACCGGACAGATGTGACTTCAAATTTCAATTTAACAAGCGTGAAAGGCCACAAGATCACTCGGCAATCTTTTCATGTTTAAAGGGTCTGAAAAAGGATTAAAAGAAGACCCATTTAAGGAACGTTCTTCTGCACCAATTTAACGAGTGTGAAGAAACAAGGTCACTCGGTAATCTTTTCATCTTAAAGAGTCTGAAAAGGGATTAAAGAAGACTCCATAATGGTTACTTTTCTCAGTTAATCCGGACGAGATCGAAAAGCATAAATGCAGTCTCGCCAGATGTTGTTTTCGGATCTCAAAGAGACCTTGAAAAAAAACAAAGGTAGCTCATGATAGGCTCTTTGTGGGTCGATTCTTGGCATCTCCTCGGGGGAGTTGTATGCTCCGATGAAAACATTGTCTATGACGCCAGGGGTTCTGGAGATATTGATAGGTATCGTTTCAGAAATGGTGTCCATATTACCCTCAGCATAGATCTTGTTTATAGCTAAGGGATTAGTATGACAAGACCTATCTCCAATCATAGTCACAGTGAATTATCCTGCTTTGATTCGACTTAACTTTGGGAGGAAATATGATTTGTGATGAAGATCTTCCCAAGGTTTGTCCAGACTAGTCATTTCTTTGATTACTGCTTCGTCAGAAGGCAAGACTAAGTCTAATGAATCGACATTAGCAAGAGAACCCTGAGCCCAAATAGGCTCTATAAGTGGATCTAACTCTTGTGCAGGAGTCAGATCAGGGTTAGCTAAAGCTTGCTAGACTAAAGAGTATGCTACTTCAGTGGTCGACAAGGGAATGGACATGCCTGAGTGCCCTGTCTCATCCATCATGGCTAATGGGGAAGGAAGAATCCAAGGATCCTCAAAGTAAGTCATGCGGAACGATGAAACTTGAAAAATCTCAACCTTATGGTGATTAGATATATATTTGACGTCATCGTGAGGAGGTGGGTAATCGAAGGTAACCATCAAAGACGGGCATAAACCAACTCCTACGTTAACGACACCTGGTTGAGGATTATCAATCATGGGGATCGTGGATGCCCCCAAAGATGGGTTAGATCTAGAGAAGGACAATTGATCGATGGTCACTGTCCGACCCTTGTGTGGAAACAACAAGACTCAGAAAATTGTAGCAACCACAGCTTGCATGGCATAAGTCCAACTCCGTCCTAACAAGAGATTATAGTTGAGGAGAGCATCAACTACCTCTACTTTGACACACACGTTCTTCCCTCCTAACTGCACAGGGAAAGAAGGAATGATGCCATGTGGTCGGAAAGAAGGACCGTCGAAAGCAGTGAGGAGAGTAGGTGATGGAGACAAAGCAAGCTGGCCAATGGCCTTCCAACATGCTAACAACATAACGCATGTCAAGGTTCCCTCATCGACCATCGTGTAGAAGATATTTTATGTAAAATTTTTCATGGGATGAGCCACTACTATCTGAAACACTACGTGGTAAGGTAGACGAGGTTTTAAGTCGGTTTTATCTAACATGATGGTACCCGGGTTACAAGTCTCAGTAGAGCCTAAAGAAATTAACAAGGCTTTCCTCTGAGCAGGACAGCTTTGAAGGAATTCCAAAGTAGACATCACACAAGGGGTTTGTGATAAATCCTCCACCATAGAGTAATTTTGGGTGGCCCTTGCGTTTGGGTTGTGAGAAGCTTTCTTAAATGCACCCTTTGGAATGCATGTCATTGTTTCTCCCAACGTATTCTCGATCTGTAGAGGAAGATATGGGAGTTCAGCTTCTTTATCCTTCTCAAAGGCGCTTGGTTTATTATAGTCATGTGCTCTAGTCGTTATGAAAACATCACCCCTAACCATATATACATTCGCGGATGAGGGATTGTTTGGAGGAGGGAAGGTTTCTTGGCTGCCCCCTTCGGCACTTGTAGAGGCTTGAGTTAAATTTTGCCCATGTTGAAAGGGATTAGTCAACACGGCTTGTTGTTGCTATGTGACAAACTTTTGTGCCTCTGCAAGTCGAGGACAAAGATGGGTCGGGTGGTCTTCCACACACAAGTTGCACGGATACCTCGCCTTCTATTTTTCTGTGGTGCCCTCGCCAGCATTATCAGTGGGTTTTTTCTCCTCCTTACCCTTCTTTCATTGTTTTTTCTTCCCTTCAGGCTGTTGGGTGGCCTTTGGGTTATTCGAATGCACGGAGTGTACTTCCGATGTTTCGGTAGGAGGAGCATCCAAAGCAGTATTCTGGCTGGTCGCTGAGTGTTGCATAGATAATTGTTGCAATTGCTTTGTCAATTGCTCAGTGGGCTTGGTTTGTGCTGAACCGATGATACCATCGGCATGTGGTCCAACTCTCTGTCTAGTTTTATCCAGTATCGATCGTGGTGCATCCGGGAGGATGTTGTATAATAAGCCAGACTGAGAATAAATGAGCTCAAACTATTCAGCCCTCATGATGGCATCTTCTTCGGAGAAAACTACAGAAGTTGCGACGTCTTTGGATAATTGTGGTACCAGAGACTTAAGGAACCACTCAAGCAGGAATGTTGGTGGGACTGGTACTTTGATTAGACTCTTCTGGCATCTCCACTCTCGGATATGATCAAAGATATGGTCCGCTATTGTCTGTTCGAAATTGGCGAGCAACTCTGTGCCAGCATCGTATCTCACAGGTAACTGGAAATGGTTAAGGAAGGCCATCTCTAGTTCGCCAAAAGAAGAGTATCTTGAGTGGTCGAGCTCGATGTACCATTTTGTGGCACTCCCGATAAGAGTACGTTGAAACAATCACAACTATACGGATTCATATTTCAGTGAGTTAGATGAACACCAAAGGTGGAAGGTAGTCACATGATCACTTTGATCTTCATTAGGCTTGGCCTCGAACTTTGGAATGTCTGAAGGCAACTTCGTTGGCATAGGAGGCCAACGTGGATCGTGACAAATAGGATCATTTAATAACCTTGTCAAATCTGGCAAGTGTAATTTCGCTAGGAATGGTAGTTTGGGTTGCTGCTGATAACCTGGGAAAAAGGGTCCTGGAGTTTGACTGGCACCAGGTTGCCAGGAAAAGTTTGGCTGCTGGCCCAGATTCTGGTAGAAACCATGGCCCTGACCAGCATAAGGATTTTTCATCTGTGGAGACATCATCGGCTGATTTCCCATAAAGGACATAGGATGTTGGGCATTCATTGTGTTTGACAGACTTTGGGAAGGATTACCCCATGCCGGTCCTGATGGGATAGGCATAGTAGTCTGTCCAGGGTTCCATTGACTGTGAAAAGAATTACCCTAGAACGACATTCAAGAGGAAGGAATGGATCCTTGTCCTGAATTCCAAGGTCCTGCTATATGTGCCCCTGGCGCAGGAATAGTACCCTGCGCCGGAGTAGACTGTCCAAAAATGGGAGTGCCCCCAGATGGGAAAGCGGTGGATGTGAAAGTGTTGTTACCAAATGTCTTGTTCCAAACAAACGATGACGAACCTACTGGCATAGTGTGTGCAAGTGTTCCTTGACTCCCGGCTCCAAATAAACTAGTGTGTGTAGGCTGCCCGACGGACTGCTGATGCAGACCACCAAGAGAAGGGGACGAAGGAGAGATATGACCTCCAGCGTAAGGAAAAACATTAAAAGGGATAGAAGTTCCCCCAAGTTGACCTTGCAGAGGAGCGTTAGAGCTCCCTTCCCCCAGACCCAAAGTCTGTAAAGTGGAGTGAGTGAGTGCAAGACTTGTGCCCGAACTAGGCATATAGTATGAGAACAGAGGGCCTGTTGCACTAGGTGTGAAGGGAGTTGTGGCCGCCGCCATAGACGAAATCGGACCACTGTACGACGTAGTTGCGGCCGAGACCATGGTGGCTTGGACCGACGATGGCAAGTTAGGAGATGCTTCTCCTGCGGTAGCAACTGTGGTGGGAATGGAAGAATTCCTATAGGAAGTAACAGTGTTTGTTTCCATAGTTGTGTGAGGCACTAACAGGATTTCGTAAAATCGGATTGGTGCAATAACAGGTGGCCAAGTATCAGTGGTTGGGGTTTCAAATGAGCCAAGGTTGGTGGTTGATTCCTCCAGGAGTTGTTCGAGCATAATGGTTTGTAACCCGGTTGCTTCGAAAGACCCTTGTTGGTCTAGCTTCCGCCTCAATGGTGGCGGGGGTGGCTCCAGTATAACCGGCGNATCGGATTGGTGCAATAACAGGTGGCCAAGTATCAGTGGTTGGGGTTTCAAATGAGCCAAGGTTGGTGGTTGATTCCTCCAGGAGTTGTTCGAGCATAATGGTTTGTAACCCGGTTGCTTCGAAAGACCCTTGTTGGTCTAGCTTCCACCTCAATGGTGGCGGGGGTGGCTCCAGTATAACCGGCGGCAGGCCCATAAGACTTCGTGACTGGCGGAGCTCGGGATCCTCCACTGTGTGAGAAGATCCAAGACACTCTAATTTATTCTACATGTTCAAACAATAACACACACTTAAAAAGAATCCCCTAAGAGATAAGACAAGCAAACTCTTAACTAGTTGGAAGAACAGTTACAACAACCAACACTAGAGCAACTTATCGGTGCAAGTGAAACTCGAACACGAAAGCACCCTCCGGGTATACTCTACAAAGCATGGCCCGATGTCTGTCCTAGGTACCATGGTATACCCCCACAGTCACTTGTGTATGTCCCTAAAAAGATTGGCAACTAGGTTGTCAGCACGCGAACAGTCACCATGCGGGTACAGTCGAAAGTCGAGTAGACCACAATGAGCAGGGTATCAAGCCCAAAAATTGTCAAGGGTATCGAGAGAAAATGTTCAGGAAGACAACTGAGGACCTCGAATGGATTCGAGACCCACGAAGGCCTATGGAAAATGCAAACGACGGAATCCCAAAACAAGTCCTCGATATGTGTTCTCCACTACGCTTGGTCCGGCTTTGAAGGGTTTATCTCCACTACCTTTCTGAACGCGACCTCGTGTTTATCCCCTATGTTAGAGGGGGGTCCCAGATAACTTTTATGAAATTGGACTTCTACACTCCCTATCACAGACTCTAATGTTTGGTTTTGAATGGCCCTGGAAAGTTTCCTCTCCAACCTAATCCAAGCCCTAGTCCTGAACTAGTTTGTGAAGCCTACAAACAAAAAGTCTAATAGTTTTTAAATTATCGTTACTTTTAAGGTTGTTTCTTATGTCAAAGGGTATGGAGGTGCAACTGATGGTGTGAAAATACGAAAGCAAAAACGAATGAAAAAAAGAAACTGGAAACAAAAGACTTTTACTAAATGCAAAATTTTCAGCAACTTTTCACAAAGAAAGATTTCTTTTTCTTTTCAATTTTCCTAAGATTTTATGCATCAAAAATAAAGAAATTTCACTCGACTACGAGCTACTTATGCTCTAAATGCACTGCAAAAACTTACGAAATAAAGACTTCTCCTTGGCTAATGATGCAGAAACACACTCTTTAAACAAAGAAGAAAATGAAAAGGGATTTTTTTATTTATTTCAGTGCTAAATAAGCAAACCAAGGGAAAATACCGACAGGCACAAAACCAAGAAAGACAAATTCTGGCTTAAATCATAGATCACAAAGAATCAGAGCAAAGACACACAATGCAATAAAGAAAACAGAGACTCTTAATCTTGCCTAAAAACCATAAAGAAAAGTATACTTTTTTTTTTTTTTCAACTATCAACTAAGAAAAAGCAAGTTAAGGGTAAGATGACCTAGCCTACTGACTATTCAACCCTAGACTCAAACACCTGAGAGGAATACTTCTTATCAAAGGAGGTGATGACTGCCCCACCCTAAACAAAAAGTATCCTATCAAGCACGCTACTGTCACTAAAACAACACGAGTGCGAACGCGTACTGAGCTGAAACAAGATGCGTGTACATGTGGTCTGACCTTGTACAGGCCACGTGTATGTATAACTCTTAAGAACAAAATAAAAACAGGCAGCCCAGACCCAGAAGAGGCCTCTGGTATTGACAACCAGGGTCCCTTGAAGGCTTGGATGCTTCTTCCAACAGAAAAGAAAAATAAAGCAAGGAATAATAAGGTGAAAAAGACAATCTGATACAGGACTGTGAAACTAGCAAGACCCAGCCAGGATTCCAGAAAACCCTCTGAGAATGTATAATTCTGACAGGGAAGAGGTGAACTGCCTCTAAACTTCTCTGGACTCCTACACGCTACTGTTATTCCTACAGCTAGCGTTCACACGTGGGCTGTAAGAGGATAGGGCGTGGGCACATGCGTGCAGACCTTGTGCAGGCTGCGTGTACCTCTGTGTGTCCCGACAATTACCGTCAAGCAATAGTCAGGGAAAACTGGTATAAAGAACTAGGCTCCCTGCTAGCTCAAACCTAACAGAAAACAGACAGACAAAGAAACAGAAAAATCTAAACATTTAAACTACTCAAAAACTCAACTAAATCCGAAAACCCTAAAGAGCATCTTCCCCAATACAGTTTCCAACTCTGTTGTTGGGAAAAATACCCTACGGACTAGAAAACTAGAGTCATACTTGCATGCAGATTTTGACCATAAAGAAATTACTTTTTAACCTACCACCCAAAACTTAACCCCTCTTTCACGACACATGCATATGCATGGAAAGGAACTACTAACCTTGTTACTAATGTTTGGTGTAGATCCTTTGTTGCGCTTTGACCGCTTTCTTGCACTGCTCCTTCCAAAAATAACCTGCAATCAAGACAAACAACTATGCATGCATGCTACTTTTCTACTTGAGGGTTAGAAATTAAGCATAAATTAAACAAACCATAGATAACTCATGCATTGGGACGGGAAAAGTATTCTTTTATTATTTAAAAAATGAATCAACTTACAATCAAAGTCGAGATCGGCCACCCCTCCTTGATCCTGATCCTGGGCTCCTCGTCTTCTGTCCTCCAACTGCTTTGCGTTAATTCTCCTTTGGCTTGAGGAAAGGCTAAAGGGTTGGGACAATGGATTCGGCAAATGGGCAGAGTTTCTTCGCTATATTTTTTCCTCTTCCAAATGGTACCCCTACCCCTTCTTTTATAGGCTAGAAGAAGCTAGGGTTTTGGACGAACCCTCGTCCATGCATGGTAGGGAGTTTCAGTTAACTGACCCGTAGCTTTTTGTCCCGTCGGCAACTTTCCTTTTTTTCATGATTCTGAAGGTACACGGGGCCTGTAGTGGGCCTGCTAGTGTGTACTTTGTAGATACACGAGGGTTGTAGTGGGCCAGCTAGCGTGTACTTTTAAAAATGGATTTTTTAGAAGAGTTGTTCAGTAGTTTTTGGCAAAAAAGGGATATGAGTTTGCCTAATGCCAGGTAAGCATGTGTGGTGCAATTTAGGGTTATAACAGAATCATCTTGTGCTTGAACATTTAAGTGGGGTAAAATGAGGTTGCCCCCTTGAAGAGGCTACTTATCTGAAATTATCTCTTTTTCAAGGAGTTGAGTACTTTTTCTGAGGTTTTTCTATGCTATATTGATATTTGGTTACTAACATCTAGTATCAGAGTTCAAGGTCTTGGGGTTTCGCTGCTACATCTGAGGTACCTTGGAATTTTCCCAATAACTTTTTTTCTACAACATTTCAGATAGAATGGCTTGGAGGATATTTAGTAGACGGATCAAGGTATGTTGGGTTAACATTTCATCTCCTGAGGCCTTATACTTTTGGAGATACAACCTGTACAAGATAGGTTTCTGGAATCATTCTGAACTGAGTCATTGTGGAATTTTCTCTATAGGGAAATTTTTGTAATGTTTTAGACCCTAAACTCTAGAGGATATTCACATAAATTAGAAGGGTATCTGTGGTAAAAATTTAAGCTTATGGGTCATCTTAAATTTGAATATACACCCTATGGAAGATAGGATATTTGAATATTCCTATTGAATACTCTCAAGACAGTGTTCCAGGTAAAAAAATAATAACTTATTCCAAAAGTATACAAATTGAGTGGGAATAGTTTCATTGGATCATGGACAAGTTGTAGTATTTCTGGTACGAGTTTCAGAATTTTATATCAATTATTTTGTGTGGGGCACGCTATACAAGTGAGATCTTCTGGAAAGGCCAAAAATCAGCAATTACTGGGGAATTTACCATAAATTCCACTTGGCACATCCAATTTTGATCAGACCTATGGCATTGCAGAGAATAAATATTAGGGAACTACATAAAATAAAGTTTCATACCTAGAAGGGCTGAAACTTGGGAGATACAATAGAAGAAAGATTGTCTAGCAGAACCACCTCAAAATCAAGGTTCAAAAGTGATACTTGGCCAACATGCCACCCAAAAAGGGAGCTTCTACACCAAATAAGCCTCCAGAAAATCCTACTTGGACTCTTGATGAAGGTGAATAAATGCATAGGGACATAAATGATTTACAAAATAAGATAGTAACAAAAGATGAACTACAAGAGATGGAAGCTAAGTTGGAGGCAAATATGTATGGTTTAAAAGATGAGAACATGGAAGTATTGAAAAATTTTGTAACTGAGAAGACACCCAAAAGTGAAAATGCATCCCATTAAATTCATGATGAGGACACAAGGAAGGTGAATCAAGAGTGGAGAAACTCCAACTTTGGGTTGAAGACCGACCGCGTTCCTAAGATCGATATGAGGAAGATTGATGGCAAGGACCCAATCACATGGATGCTTCAGATGGAGCAATTCTTTGATCTACATAATGTGCCACATACACAAAAGGTACGAATTTCTTCTTTATATTTTGAACCTAATCAATTTGTATGGTATAGGTGGATTTGTTCTCGCAAATCACTCATCACATGGACAATTTTCATGGAAGAAATGATAGCACACTATGAGGATACAAGGAGCAATACCTTATTTAGCCAATTGATAAATCTCAAGCAAAAGGGTTTAGTTACCGAGCACATTGAGAACTTCCAAAGATTGAATATAAAGGTAACCGATATTCCAGATGAGCACTTGATTGATGTATTCATAGGAACTTTAAAGTCTACCTTTGTTGCTTTGTCTTTTATAAACAAACACAATGGTTCAAATGGTTACCCTTGGCAGAATGGTGGTATAACACTTCCTTTCATACTACAACAAAACTGACAAAATTTATGGAAATTTATAGATACCACCCTCCTTCCATCACTTCTTATCTAAAATAAAAATCTAAGGTTCAAGCAGTGGAAGATCACATCGAGAATCAACAACAAGTTCTCCAAATCTTAAAGGACAACCTGACCATGGCACAGAATCACATGAAACAACAAGGAGATCAACATCGTAGTGAAAGAAGTTTTGAAGTAGGGGATTAGGTGTTTTTAATACTACAACCATACAAACAGATGTCCCTCAAGCAAGCCAAGAAGGATAATAAGTTATCCCAAAAGTACTATGGACCTTATAAGGTGTTACAAAAGATTGGTACTATGGCATACAAATTGGAGTTGTCTGCATCTTCACGAGTACACCTAGTTTTCTATGTTTCATGCTTAAAGAAGGCTATAGGTGACAAGATCCCAGTTCAAAATATATTGCCAGAACTTGACGAGGAAGGAAAAATCATATTGGAGCCTGAAGCCATCACTGACATAAGAATTCGCCAGCTGAGGAATAGATCCATTTTAGAGTATCTCATTAAATGGAGGAAACTATCGACTGAATATTCCACTTGGGAAGATGAGTCTTTTATACAGAAGCATCTAGAGTTACTCAAGCATTGCGGACAACACTTGTCTCAAGGGGAGGGGCATGTTAAGCCCTAATATTGGCTAATTACCCCTTAATTGGGGCATATTACATTAGTAATGTTATTTTATTTATGTCAGCTTTATTCCATTAGTTGTAATTATACCTCCTAGTCTCCTATATATACCAAGGAGACATTTTCATTTGGAATCATCTTGTACTTGAACATTTAAGTGGGGTAAAAGGAGGTTGCCCCCTCGAAGAGGCTTATTATCTGAAATTATCTCTTTTTCAAGGCGTTGAGTACTTTTTCTGAGGTTTTTCTATGCTATATTGATATTTGGTTCCTAACAGTGGACTAATGGGCTAGGGACGAAGGTAAAAATAAACCACAATCATCACAATCAATCAACCACAGGACAGTCAAGATATGCATGGATCGAAGGCCATGGGAAAATAATCAACATCAAGCTAAAGGCTATGGGGGAAATTTCATTCATCCACTATAATGATACTACAATTATTTTATTTACCCAATTAAACATACAGAACTAAAAGCATAATTCATACTAACAATCTACCATGCACAATTGAGGAAGTGTATTGTTTCTCAATCACCCACTTTGAGTTGATGTCCCACGCACTCCTTGCAACTCCCGCTTATAGACCGATGAGACTTCACCGGTACCTCTGAGCCAACACTAGGGGTACTCTTCTTCCCCCTTATCCACCCGAGCCACAAAGGGTCCACACACACTATCCAAAGAATCAACTAGCTCCCAACTCGCCTCCCAAGGTCGAGATACCACTCTTCACCGAGATGGGTATCCCAACTCCCACAAGCTAAGTCACTCAATTAGAGATTTTTGCAGCGTAACGTTACACAAATAGAAGAGATCCATCGTCATTTTCTTCCCTCCATTATATAGAGTTTCAAAGTCAAAAACTTTCCCAAAACCCCTTTTAATTTACAGTTCATTAATCTAATTCATAATAATCCTCCTCGTACATGTGTTACCCATCCCCTTCATTCCTCCAAAAAGTAAATTCTTTAATTAATTAATTACCCTTATTTCCCTCACCCACCTAGAGTCACTCCTAGAATCGCTCCTAGGTGTCCCCAAAATCCCTTACAGGTTTTAATGACTTTCCCCATTATTAATTTGCTAGTTCAGTTTAAATTAGAAAGTTCTTAAATGGTAGATACCTTACTAAGTTGGACTAACTGTTTTTTCCTACTGTTTCCCCTTTCTTTTAAGGTTTCCGCTTTTTCCTAGTTTCCTAATTATTTTAGATTTCCCCTTTTTCCTTTTTTAATTAAACTCAAAAAGACATGTGCCTAAAATTACCTTTTTCCCCTATTTTTTAATGAATTAAACTTTTAATTAGCATAATAAAGTAAAACAATCATTTCCCTTTTTAAGTTTTATCCCAAAATATTTTTATAAAACACTTTAATTGCTCACCCCCTTCTTGTGACAAGGTTAATGAAGATTATCTTTATTATTTGTTTTATTTTTTATTTTATTTTTATATATGTTTATTTTTATTATTATTATTTTTTTTATAAAAAGGTAAAGTTTTACCACCGACAAAAATTAGACCTAGACCTTATTTTCCTAGGTTGGGCGACACATTGTTTTTTAAGGGAAAGGTTTCAAATCCTCCTTAACACTTTATTCTCCTAAAGCCATCTAGGTTTATCCAATTATTAATTAACCACGTGTCGTGCCCTTTAGGACGCACTAGGTTCTCCAAGGGCACCACTCGCCTCTTTCTGTTTCTCTTGCGCAGCGTGCCCTTTAGGACACACCACGTGCTCCAAGGGTGACACTCACCTCTTTCCATTTTTATTGCGTGACATGCCCTTCAGGACACACCACGTGCTCCAAGGGTGCCACTCACCTCTTTCCATTTTTCTTGCGCAACGTGCCCTTAAGGACGCACCACGTGCTCCAAGGGTGCCACTCACCTCTTGACTAACTTGGTAGACTTCAAAAACCCCCAGAGTCAATACTCCGCCAGGTGATATTGTGGGAGACTAAGGCCCTCTAAGGAATAACGCCCCTGCCTTATTGCACACCCTTTAGAATCATCGTGAGCGACTGTCACAGTCTACCCTCACAACATCGTGGGTGTTCTAGAACTAGGTAATCATTAACTTATAGTTCGAGCCACGGTGGGAGTGATAGTAGGATGTGGCAGGGTTGTTGTCCACACCTCTCCCTCAACATCTCTGGTAGTCCAGCGTGACCCCTCTAATCCACATGTGAGTCTAGTTAGCAAGCTATCGTCTGCCTACATCATCAACGAATCGTGTCAGAAATATATCCATAATCATATCATCTAATCAGATGCACTAATATCACATATAAAACAATCAAACTCCAATAGTTCACTCCCCGACTCGATCAGGAGTCCAAGGGTTTCCATTGATGCCTCTGCATCCTCGAGGTCCAAAATCTTGCACACTCAGTTAAATCAATTCAATAGCACCTGTCTATGTCAATGCAGCCAAATAACATGTCATCAATTTATAATGCCTCATATTCATAAATCAAATACCCAAAAGTATATTAATCCGGATCACTTGCAAGAAAGTGTCCTCAAAGAGTAAGTTCGCTCAGTGCATAAGAGCGAGATGTTACATACACCCCCTCTTGGTCTAAAATTCATCTTGAAGTTTCACAGTAAGTGTCGAAATAATGTGTATCACAGTATCATAAGTCTATCAAACAAAAGTGGAAATTGTTGGTGCATATCATATGCGTCCTCCCATTTCACCGAGTGCGGGCTATAGTTGTCCCACTGGACCTTGACCTGATCTACTGTTCGACGTCATAGCTGTTGAATGCGATGATCTAAGATGTAGATCGACTTAGTCATGAGCACCCCCTCGTTCGATACCTGCAAGGAACTCATGTCAATAACATGTGTAGGATCACTAATATAATGTCTCAAAATAGATACGTGAAAAACATCATACATATGCCTCAAGGAATCAGGCAAGGCTAGTCTATAGGCCACAGGCCCCTTTCTTTCCACAATCTCAAAAGGTCCCATGAACCTAGGAGAGAGTTTATCTCCATTTCCAAGCTTGATCGAGCTCTTGTGCAGTTTAACCCACAAGAAGACTCGATCGCCAACCTCGTAACTACGGTCGACACGGTGCGCATTGACACAATTGTTATGTCAATCTTGCACTTCTTTAATCCTTTGTCTTACTATTTTCATTTGCTCTTCCATTTCTTGGATCGCTTCTAGTCCCACTAGGACCCTATCCTCAAGATGATCCCAACTCAAAGGCATTTGACACAGTTTCCCAAAAAGAAACTCGAAAAGTGCCATTTTAATGGTGCTCTGGTAACTGTTGTTATAAGATAATTCCACCAGAGGCAAGAATTCTTCCCAACACTTTTTTTGGTCCATCACGTACATGCGCAACATTTCCTCAAACGTCTGGTTTGTTCATCCGGTCTACCCGTCAGTCTCCGAGTCATACACAGTACTAAAGTTAAGTTGGGTTCCCAAGGCCTCTTGAAAACTCGACCATGTTGAAATAATGTAACTGTGAAGAGAATTCTTATTATGATTGTTATTTAATTATTAGGATTAATCCCCATTGTGGATTAATCATGTCGGTAATTGTATAAGGACCAAATCCCCTTTTGCAGATTGGTCATCGGACAATTATAAAGTGTAGAATAAGAAGTCGGCCCCAACAGTTATTATTGAAGACCCAGAATTAAATAAAGGTGGGTTTACCCACCCAGAGTGAGAGGTCGGCCCTGCTAGTGAAACCCTCTCACACGTGCCATTCTTGTATAAATAAGAGGCTAGCGCCTCACTTCTAACACACTACTCACTTGCTCATTCTCTTATGAGGCAAGCTCCAATTACCAGTTGGAGAGAGGGAGAAGAGTGGTGCATCTCTTGGGGAGGAATATCTATATTGGTTTGAGTTATCTCTTGAAAATTGTTTAAGCTATTTATGATAAGGAAGTTTTGTTGGGTTTTCTTCCCCTAGAGGGTTTCCCAGGATAAATGTTGTGTCTCTTGTGAATGTGTATTTCTCAGTGATCTTGTTCTTATGTTTCTATTATCTATTGAAATGAAAAGAACTATAATAATGGCATAAACATTAACATGGTATTAAAGCCAACCTGAAGGAAGCATATTTTGCAAGAGGAAAAATGTCACTGCTACCGTACCCAAAAATTAGGGTTTTGCAAAAGTGAATCTTTTCAGCTCCCTAACCACCTAGAAAGTTGTGCCCTCCCCCAAGTATCATTTTGGAACTTAGAGCGCACCTTTTCAGTGGATAGATCTCCTGGAAAGTGAAACCCTAGTTTCACAAAGTACCAGAAAACCAGAAAACCAGAGTACCAGAAGTACCAGAAGTACCAGAGTACCAGAAGTACCAGAAAACCAGAAGCACCAGTCCAGAAATCCGTAGATCAGATTTGAAGGGGTAAAAGTTGGATTTTCGAAAATCTGACTGCACCAGCTAACTCGCCTCAACTCAACGCACCTATCCCCTGGATCAGAATTTCAAATTTTGAAGTTTGAAAAATTAGGGTTTCCTCATAAAACCCTAAGTTGCAGTTTCAGTTGCAATCTCAGAACCAGTTGCAGTTGCAGTACCTGTTGTAGTTACAGTTGCAGTACCTGTTGCAGTTGCAGTAGTAGAACCAGTTGCAATCACCCTTGAAGTTTTTGGAGAAGGGATCTCTTACCATAGATCCAGAAGGATCTCAAGATTCAACACATTCAGAGGAATGATGAAACCTAGGTGTGATTATTCTAGTATGCATCTATTTCTCATGACATTATTTTAATCAGTGTTGCATGTTAAAGCTATGATCAAATTATTAGAAGGATTGAAAGTTGATCATAGAGCTTATCCTCTAACCTAAACTTTTGTCAAGATAGCGTATTGTCTCAGTACAAAAGACAAGTTGAAGAAATCACTCGTCATCTTGAGTGAAGGAGACCTGGAAGAAAAGCAAGCACTCATTATTGAGGAGAAGGCTCCAGGTTTGATTAATCAAGATTAAAAGGTACACATAACAAGCTGATGACTTTAGTTGAGATAGAAATCATCGTAAAGTATTATACTTGATAGCATGTGAGAATATAGATGTAAATATTGTACTTAATATGACTAACACCTCCTCAAGGAGAAACCTCGTGTGTTAGTTCCAGGTTGCCATGGAAAAATGCTTGGTCACAACACTATGAGAGTGTTGACCTCATTTCATATTGTATTCCTTACCTTTAATCTTTACTTCAGATAAATTATAAGTAATAGCTCTAAAGGAGCTATTGTGATGATTGTTCGTGCTATTGCTTTATATTATAAAGAAGGATATTATTCTTGCTTGTTGTTTTTTTGACCTTGCTCCAAGGCCTTCAAAATCTACATACCTAGTCACCGCCATATTGAGATCAGCAGGGATGTGACCTTTGATGAAGAAGCAACACTTACGAAATCGAGAAGATGCTAGCTTGAAGAAGTATATGAAGAGGAACTTGTAAATCCCAGGACTACAGAATCTGTGAGGGAAGTTCCCAGAACTGCAGAACCCGTAAGGGAAGTTGTAACTTCCCCTGATGAGGAGACTCCTGAAGATCATGATATAACAGAAGTTCAAGAACCTCCTCAAATGACCTTCTCTCATAAAAGAAAGCCTGCTTGGGAAAGAGAGCTTATTCAATATGGAGAGAAGTATGGTGTTCCAGAAGGAACCACGAGACAGGTGAAAAGACCAAAGCCATTCTCTAGTTACACAACTTTGATGTGCAATATACTTGATGAAGAACCTACCTGCTCTGAAGAAGGCATTCAGAAAAAAGAATGGGTAGATGCCATGATAGAGGAATACCAATCCATAA
>JASDQU010439802.1:30583-49435 GCA_032191745.1 Picea mariana | reverse complement strand
TTGCTATAATGCAATATGGGCCAAGAAGACATATAACCTGGGACAAAACATTAAGCCCGACGTTAATGTAATCTGTACAGATTGAATCATTATCATCCTGAAACAAATCTAATGATCTGCACAAACCATGAAGATTAAGAAAGAATCCAAATTACCTGCTGTAAATTCAAAAACCACCACAACAGTCATGATAGCCCAGATGGCATTATCACCGACGCCATGAAATAATGGGTCCATTAGATAGAACAGAGATACTACAGACAATGCAAGCCCTACTTTGATTGCATGCATAATTCTCCGCGGATCATCTTTGCCCACCTGCCAAATATCCCTCGCAAATTTCCCTAAAATGGGCTTCACTGTCGAGATTTTGTTCAATATTCTGAACACATTCGATTTTTCAGAAGATTCATTTGCAGGATTTTCTGGTTTGTCCATTGCAATGTCGATGTTGCAGTCACCCGACCTTTGATCCGCCATCGACAAACCGGAAAAACAAACTTTCAGACAACAGCACTTGGTATCGTAACGATGTATACCTGGTTGGATGAAAGCTTGCGAGAAGAAGGCACTGAGAAGACTCGGAGAAGAAGGCACTGAGAATACTCCCAGGGTTTACTCTCAAGTATGTTAAATTTTTTTGAATATAGTGCAGATCTTCTTATATGCGATTATCGTGGCTTCCTAAAGTTGGCAGTCCACCAAGTAATAAAATAGTTTAGATTCGGTATGGTGGGTGGGTGAGTACGTGTTTGCATTAAAAATAGTTATTCATAAGTTATTTGAATAAAATAAAAGCCCCCAATGACGGAAAGATGGATTGACTCAAAGTCATTGAATCCAATCGTGCAAAAGGCACTTTTGCAGTCAAGGGCATGTGTGCAGCTTTATCACCGACAACGTAATTAGATTCTAGTGTTGACGTGTATCAGTGATTTTATGGACTGGAAGGTGGAGGATGTCGGCACTCTTATTAGAAAATATGAAAAAACAACTCTATAAGTGACGTAACTTGGAGCAATCTTTTCTTCTCAGTTATTTTTCAGGCAGGTTTTTAGGTGATTCGTTTTTAAATCAATTTTGATTTATTTTTTTGAGCATTTGGGTTAGTTTAAAATGGGGCAAAACTTTTGAGATAAAGTTTTGAAATGTATGATCCATGCGAAACTCATATTATTTCTGAAAATCTGGCCAGATTCAATTCGTCTGAAAAAGGAGTCTGTTTCATCCGAAGTTAGCCGTGTTTTTTATTTGAAGATCATTATATATTGGTGTTTAACTTGATTATTATTCTAAAAATAGATTATTATTATTACTATTATTTGTCATCCCAAAGGTTGAGGGAGTCTCTTGTCCCACCAACAAAGGGTCTCATACACCAACTGGTGTCTAAAATATTATTATTAGTATTATTATTACTATTATTTGTTGTTGTTTTTACTCTTGCTTTTAAATATTTAAGCAACTCAAATTAAGAGGTAAAATTAAAGAAAATATGACATCCCTAGTTGAGGGGGTCCCTTGTCCCACAAACCCACAAACAAGGTAGTCTCATACATCAATTGGTGTCTAGCTTGGCAATGACCCTAAAAATATATTATTATTATTTGTTAACAAGCCAATAAATGTGAAAAAAAAAATCATATAACAATCAACTATGTTAGTTAAATCAAACAGAACTATCCATCCTAATATTAGGTCAAATTTAACAAGCTTTACAATTTTGAAATTCCAACCCTAAACCACTCCTTACTCATTTTCATAATTTAAAAAAAACTGTGATGGTTGTTTTGAATTTTTAATCGTATTTGGTGAACAATTTGCTCATCCCATTACATCCCAAATCTGAAATCGATTTTCCGAACAATATGGATTTTTTTAATAATACTTGGATTTTGAACTCGAAAGATCAGCGCGGTACTCACGATTTTGGCCCTGGCATGCTTGATTGGTAAATGTTGTTTTACCAATTTCAATTTTTAAAAAACTTCTTACCATTTTGCTCAAACCTCTTACAGTGATCCTTGAATACAATTTTAATCCCATATTGATTGTAAGATTTTATTTTACAGGCCCATTGGAGGAGCATTTATACAATGGCCTATTACTTCTTAACCATGTATGTGTTGCCCAAGAGTGTTTGTATATTGTTAATTTGAACAAATGCCAGTCATATACATTTTACAACAGTCAATTCCTTCTGGTTGTTTGAAATGTAATTTTATTATAAAAACCCATGTTTAATGGTTAAGAGCGAAATAATGGTTAAGAGCGAAACTTTGGGTTTACAATAGCTATAAGTTATAGGTTAAAGATTTTAACGAATGAAGATGAGTTTTTCAGCATATTGAATTCATTTTTGTATACAAATAGTGATTAATGTAAATTTATATTCTTCCTGCTAAAAAAATTCATTTCTTAAAACAATTAACCAATTCAAAAACTTAAATTTACAATAGCTATTATTATTAAAAAATATGAAATTCATTTGTTGTTTTTTTTCCAACTACATTGAGCATAGGCTGAGGCTAGTCTCAATATTGGATAGAAGAACGATGTACCTTACCTTTAAGGAGCATTCCCTTGCTCATTCTTTGGCTATTATTAGAAGGCAAAGTCTGCCATTATTGACAGTAAGTCCAATGATGTTAGTAATTTTCGTGTTATTATAAGCTGAGAGTCCCAGGACTATAGTGGTTGACGTCATGATTCAAGATTCACTAGATATCGTTGTCGATATTTTGTCTAAGACAACTGAAAAGCGCCAGCACAGTTATGCGAATAAATGTCGCCCACATTACGTAATTAAAAAAGATTACAGAATGTTAGTGTAAGCGACATTATTCAGGTTGTTTGGTACCCGTAAAGTTGCTTTCTCTGTGTCTGTAAAGCTCCTGGGCCATCTTGTTTAATTATTTCCTTTGCTTTCCCACGTTAATCGATGAACAAGATCGACCTGCCCGGCATCGACCTGCGGGGAGCAGTTACATGTAATTGAGACAGGTAAGTACCAAGGCAGGTACAAACTGAGTTTTATCTACCTAAGGCAGGTCCGGAGGGCACTCAGTGCAGGTCGGTGATCAGTCCTCCGTGTTGTTGAGTCGGCACCTAAGATGGAAAAGACTGAGTATCGACCTTCCCAAGTACTCACCTGGCGGGTATGGGCAAGCAATATCCAGCTCGCTGCAGACTCTTAATGACTCTGACCGGATGGACATACATAATGGCTATATGGTGATGCATCAATTTGACTGGCAAATTGCTTGTAACAGTCAATTTGTTTGTTAAATACAGTCACAAGTTTTCTACAACTGTTAACTATCTTGTTTAAAAGACAAGTAGAATGTACAGTATAGTAGTCTAAACAGTCAAATTTGACGAGATTTTTCTGTTTGAAATTCCAACCATAACCATGGATGCATCTATGGAGCATCCCGCTGTCACTGAATGGCCATCAATGTTGGAGCATGTTTCGGCCACCGTCCTGCAGCCCAATCACGAAACGAAAGACGAAGATCTTCAGAGTGGATCACTTTCCAAGACGCAGTCCTGTCATTTCGATTTTGAATTTTGAACTTCCCCAGCATAGTGCTTCTATGAATACGCCGAAGCTGCGGGTTGTTTCTTATTTTTGAGCTAACCTGTAACTATCGGCTCACAACAAGCTTGAAACAAATGGATGTCCTTCCCAGGCACAACACTTAGATAGAAGATAGGCACTTGAACAAGGTTACCACTCCCCTTTCAGTGAATGCAACTATAAGGGGAATTCAAAGATAAGACGTTTCTAGTTTGAGTTCAGACTTTGTTTCTGCATAATTTTTTGGTGGTATTCCAGATAGTAAATAACTTATTTATGTTTTAGTTTTAGTTTTTTTATGTAGCTATTGGTTACAGACACGATCTTGTTATTATAACTATAAACACGATATTGTGCTTGTCTTCACATTAAAGCTAAACCTTAAATATCAAGGGATCCAGGACAATGTATTTCCATGGTGCTTAGCCAGTCCCATATACATACAGAGAAATTGGGTAAAATGGATTTGGGATTTCATGATTGGAACATACGATCCATCTATGTGAAACTCAACTCACATAACCCGAATGCATGGAAAAAGGAAGTTAGGAATCTAGTTTTCAGAGTTTGAAGCCATTCATGCATATTTAAGTGGATATGCTAATTTGGATAGCTAGTTGCCATTATCCTTTTGGATTTCATTATCCTTTTACTTTTCATTTCTTAGTTATTTGTGTTTTGAGACAAGGGATAACAGTGTATATCTATCTGAATCACAGTGTTTTGAAACAAGGGATAACAGTGTATATCTATCTGAATCACATTCTGATGATTAGTTATAGGAACTAAAAGAAATATGAACATTCCGAGTTTGAAGAAATGCATATTTAAGTGGATATGCTAATTTGGATAGCTAGTTTCCATTATCCTTTTGCTTTTCATTTCTTAATTTTTTGTGTTTTGAAAATAGGGATAACATTATATATTTATCTGAATCACATTGATTAGTAGTTATAGGAATTAAAAGAAATATTAACACTTTAATTGGAATTATGCTATTTTATTTTATTATAAATTTTTATAATAATTATGATTTTTTATAAAAATAATATAATTATTATGTTTATAATTAAATTATTATTTTTATAACAGTTATTTTTAAGTTTTCATTTTTTATTATCATGTTTTTTTATTAAAAAACTATAATTATTATGTTTATTTTTAAATTATTATTATTATAATAGTTATTTTTTGAGCTTTCATTTCTTATTATCAAAACTATAAGTTAATACACTGGTTGTTTCTTATCTTTCATGTTAATAGAAGAATTTGTAATATACATATAAATTAGGTGATTTGTATTACTTCAGATCTTTATATATACAAGTTAAGATAATCTTGCTCTATGATATAATTTTTGTTTTCAATATGGATAATAGATAGAGCTTCAAGGGTCAGCTTGATTGGTTTGACTATATTTGCTAAAGGTGTAGTGGCAATGGAGGCTTGATGGTTTTTTTTCGGACTTAGGTGTCCAACAAATTACTCCATTGTAGTCTAATGAGTACATATTCAATCTCCAAAATGGAGAAGGTCTCACCCAAAGCATAGTCAAGATAATTCACGATGGAAAGGGAGATTGCACGATGAAAATTGATTCATTATTAAACTCACATACATTCTACATAAAACCGTAACTAGACATCCGCAAGTAAGAAACATTCATAATAGAAACATAAACCATACATAAGCTCAAAAAGAAATAAGCATGATGCATCACATCATATGAACACTAGAACTAAAAACGAAAGGGGGATATTCATCCATATTATTCAATATAGCCACTACAATCACGAAGTTGATGGATGAAAAAGTGGCAATGGGGTGCGAAGGAACCCGTGTGCGTTCCTAGAAACTTGTACGCGATCTTAATCCTATAGCCTCGGTACTCACTAAACTATCACACAGACTTGCCAACTCAGATTATTTAGGATCGTGCATGTGTTCTTGAGAAACATGTGTTCAAGAACATGCACATGTTCCTAAAAAAATTGAAATTAAAATAACGTGTGCGTTTTAGGAACATGCACATGTTCCTAAAGTGCAAGCACATTATTTGGAATAGGAACGTGCACTCGTTCCTATTAAAGAAAGGAAAGACGACATCACATCTCATGGTGGGTATCTTCATCTTTTTAAAAGACAATTGAATGTTATAGGCAGAGTTTTGAACGGATACATAAATCTTTTCTAAGTTTCTTGTGACAACAGTAAAAGGAAAGCACATCACTCATCCCACGACACATCACATAACCCTCGACGAGCACTATCCACCCGGTTGCAGAGTCTTAAAGAATCTGCAGACCGGATGACCATACATGCATATTGATATGGCCCATCCCTCCTGCATGTGCAAATTTTGATCACTTGTCTATGCACCTCCTATCAACCATCCCAATGTGCCCTATGATATACGATACTTATATACAATGGCATAGTCCCTCATTCTGACCATCCATTTTTCATCCATCCTGTCAAACTCACATTATATTTTTTAACACCATTTGCGGGATATGGATGGATCGTTGTGTTGGAAACACACTTTAAATCCTTAAATGAGATGGAATGCTTGGTTTCAATTTTTAATTTCAAATTCAAAATACAAATGGGTGTAACTGACCGCCTCACATTTTCCCCCAATCTTATATAAAAAACATTGCTCAATTAATTCAAATGCAGGGTGATGGCAAAAGATAAAGCAAGAACCTAGATATCAGCGAGAGGATGTCAAAGGTGGGTCCTACGTGAAACAGCTTTAGCGGGCGGGGAGTAGCAGTTTGGGACAAATAAACAAGCACAATTTTGGTATATGACGATGATTACCCAGGTCGGTGCAGTAGAAGAAAATGTTGGTTATGGTAGGGTGGGGAAGCCATGAGATCAATTTTGACCTGGGGGTTCGACAAGATGGGTATTTTTAGGTCCATGGTTTGTCTTTTTCTGAATCGAATCTTGGGGAGTCTATGGGCACCATAAACCCTAGAAAATCACTAGAAGGCATATAATCCTGCAAGTTATCCGAACCTCTAGGCGATAGGCCATTGGAATTTACTTTGGGAATGGAAGTACTTTGCTCGGCACTTGGTGGGCTCAAAACCCCAGAGGCACATAATGATACTAGGGATAAGAGAAGACAAAATTGACTAGAGTGGGCTCTAGAACTCTTATTGAGACTTGAAATTCTTTCATCTATGAGTTTGACCCAAAAAATGTTGTAACGTGAACTCAAAGGGCCCAAATAAATAGAGCGAAGAGATAAGACCAAGGAGCAAGGGGGGAGTCTTCCCTATCCCCAACCCTCAAACTTGAACAGAGAGATTCAAAGACTGAAACTAAATCCAAGAAAACGGGGCCTGAAGAACCGAATAATTGCACCCCAAAAACCAAGCCACTTAAACAACAACCAAAACAAAGATGTAATTCTTACCATAATTTCTTGATAACCACATAACTTATAGAAAATCATGAAACAAGGGTGGATTGAACCAAAGAGATGGCTCTTATGGCAGCCACCAGAGAAATGAAACTAGGAAGGTAGCACAGAAACAAGCTCATTCCTTGATCCCAAAAAATTAGACAAGAGTTGAAACACAAACTCAAATTGTTGAACTAGGCCGCATCTCCCATCATCCCATCTTGCATACAAGGATCCATAATGAAGGGAATGAAACCTAGACCGAAGATTAATTCGAACATGAAAAAAACCATAACTTGTGTCCCTTTGATTCATTTCCATGTGCCTGGAGATATCGTTAAGAAATGCTCAACCATAGGATTATTAATTGGAGTGCTACATGTCTTTGATTTCAAGTGGGTCATAAAGATTAGGGGATGAAAAAAAAATAAGCCCCCATTTTTTTAATGAAACCCCTTGAACTATGGAGCATGCTTCATTTCCTAGGTGGTGAACATGATTATTAATTTCCCTTAGCACATGATAGTATAGGACCCTATAAATGATTTGGAATGCTTTGTTGATTCTAAAAAAGATAGAGGCAAGCCGACTATCTTTTGGAGTTGTCTGAAGAACTAGGGATTTGAAGAACCAGGGCTCTTTGGTGTATGAGTATTTACGGAAGCACTTTTGTATATGCACATTTACATAAACAGTTATATGTATGAACATTTACAAAATCTCTTTTGTGTATGCACATATACAGAAACACTTATGTATATGTGCATTTACGGAAGGGATTTCGTGTATGCTCACGGTTCTGTAAATTCATATACACATAAGCACTTCTATAGATGTGCATACACATAAGTATTTTCATAAATGTGCATATATGGAAGAGCTTCCATAAATACACATACACAGAAGATCTTTCGTAAATGTGCATATAGGGAAAAACGCTTTCGTATATGAGAATTTATAGAAATATTTTCATGTATGCACTTGTATGTAAGCGATTATGTATATGTTATTTTATGGAAGTGCATATATGGAATCTCTTATGTAGATGCACATATATGTAAACACTTCTTGTAAATGTGCATATTATATGGAAGGTCTTCCATATATACACATTTATGGAAGCGCTTCCATAAATGCACATATTATATGGAAGCACTTTTGTAAATGCGCATTTACAAAAGAACTTCTATACATATGCATATTATATGGAAGTGCTTCTGTAAATGCACATATACAAAAGAAATTCACTATATGAAAATTTATAAAAGTGATTCCATAAATGCAAATTTATGGAAGTGCTTTATGTATATGTGGATATACAAAAGTGCTTCCCTATATGTGAATTTATGGTTCAAGCACTTCTGTAAATGTGCATATATGGAAGCACTTCCATAAATGCGGATATATGTAAGCACCTATGTATATGAACATATACATAAAGCACATCCATAATTTTTCATTTATGGAAGCGCTTCTATAAATTGGCATCTAGGGAAGCGCTTATGTATATGCTCATATACATAAAGTTCTTCCATAAATGAGCATTTACATAAGTGCATCCGTACATGCACATTTACGGAAGAACCTCCTGTATATGTGCATATATGGAATCTCTTTCCATATATGCGCATTTACAAAAACAAATTCTATCCAAGATTTCTCTTTTCAAATAACCTATCAACATTAGACCAAATCATTAACCTTTTTCCCATATTCCCAAAGGGTGTACTTATAAAATTTACACCAATTAAGGTTTAGGGGGAGTGGACAAAGTTGATGGAAGAAAAAGTTGAAATGTGGTGCGATGGAACCTGTGCGTGTTCCTAGGAATGTGCATGTGTTCTTAATCCTATAGCCTGGGTACTCACCGAACCGTCAGATAGACTTTCCAACTCGGATTATTTAGGAATGTGCACATGTTTCTGAGAAACATGCAATCAGGAACATGAACGTGTTTCTACAAAAAATGAAATTAAAAGAACATGTGCGCTTTAGGAATGCACACATGTTCCTAAAGTGTGCAAGCATTATTAGGAGCAAGAAAACACACATGTTCCTATTAAAGAAAGGAAAGATGACATCACATCACATGGTGGGTATCTTCATATTTAAAAAAAAAACAATTGAATGTTATAGGTAGAGTTTGAATTGATACATAAATATTTTTCTAAGTTTCTTGTGAAAACAGTAAAAAGAAAGCACATATGTCCCATGACACATCACATGACCCTCATCGAGCACTATCCACCCGGTTCTAGAGTCTTAAAGACTTTGCAGAATAGATGGTCATGCATGGATATTGATATGCCCCATTTGTCCTGCACGTTCATATTCCGATCACCTGAATATGAACCTCCTATCAACCATCCCAGTGTTCCCTATGATATACGACACCCATATACGATGACGTGGTCCCTCATTTTGGCCATCCATTTTTCATCCATCCCGTCAACTTGAAGTTGTCTTTGTTAACATTGTGTTTGTTGTTTACACACCATTTGGAGGATATGGATGGATTGTTGAGTTGGAAATGCACTTTAAATCCTTAAATGAGATGGAATACCTAGTTTCAATTTTAAATTTCAAGTTCAAAATTCAAATAGTTGCAATCGAATCCCTCACATTTTCCCCCAATCTTATCTAAAACACACTCTGTGAGAGAGGGATATGGGGAGAGAGAGAGAGAGAGAGGGAGCGTGAAAATTCAATTTTGTGTATGCACATATACAAAAACACTTTAGTATATGTGCATTTACATAAGGGATTTCGTGTATGCTCATGCTTCTGTAAATGTGCATACATAGAAGCACTTTTTTAAATGTGCATACACATAAGCATTTTCATAAATGCGCATATACAAAAGATCTTTCGTAAATACACATAAAAAAAAGATATTTTGTAAATGTGCATATAGGGAAACACTCTTATGTATATGCACATTTATAGAAACGCTTTCATGCATGTGCTTGTATGTGAATTTATGTATAGAAACACTTTTATGTATATGTGAATTTACTGAAGCATGTATATGGAAGTTATTTCGTAGATGCACATATATGGAAACACTTCCATAAATGTGCATATTATATGGAATCGCTTCCATATATGCACATTTACAAAAGTTCTTCCGTAAATGCGCATATACATAAGACCTTTCGTAAATGCACATATAAAAAAGTGTTTATGTATATGTGCATACACGAAAGAGCTTCTGTAAATTTGCATACACATAACTATTTCCATTCTTCAACTCCCTAGTTATTCAGACATCTCCAAATGATAGTAGACTTGCCTCTATCTTTTCTAGAATCAACAAAGTAGTCCAACTCATCGCTAGGGTCGTATACTATCATGTGTTAAGGGAACTTAATAATCATGTTCACCACCTAGAAAGTGAAGCATGCTCCATAGTTCAAGGGGTTTCGGTAAATAATTGGGGGCTTAGTTTTTCTTTTATTCCCTAATATTTATGACCCACTTGAAATCGAAGACATGTAACACTCAAATTAATAATCCTATGGTTGAACATTTCTTAATGATATCTCCAAGCACGTGGAAATGAATCACAAGGACACAAGTTCTATTTTTTTTCATGCAAGAATTAATCTTTGTTCTAGGTTTCATTCCCTTCATTATGTATCCTTGTATGCGAGATGGGATAATGGGATATGTGGCCTACTTCAACAATTTGAGTTTGTGTTTCAACTCTTGTGTAATTTTTTGGGCTCAAGGATTGAGTTTGTTTCTTTTCTACATTCTTGGTTTCATTTCTCTGGTGGCTGCCATTGGAGCTCACTCTTTGGTTCACTCCACCCTTGTGTCATTAATTTCTAGAAGTTATGTGGTTATCAAGAAATTATGGTAAGAATTACCTCTCTTTTTTGGTTATTTTTTAAGTGGCTTGATTTTGGGGGTGCAATTATTAGGTTCTTTAGGCCCCATTTTCTTGGATTTAGTTTCATTCTTTGAATATATTTGGTTTAGTTTGAGGGTTCGGGATAGGGAAGACTCCTCGTTTGATCCTTGGTCTTATCTCTTTTCTCCATTTATTTGGGCCCATTGAGTTCATGTAATTACAAGATTCCGGAGCTATTTGATTTTTCGGTCCAGAATGCACATCGGATGCACTTGAAAAGCACCTTCTTGCTCCACTTGAATCGCATTCCAATCAACAACATGATTAGTATCAGGTATATATTTCTTTAGAAATGATACATGGAATACATTATGAATAGACATAGATGCGAGCAATGCAATCATATAAGCTAGTGGACCAATCCTCTTTTGGATTTCAAACAACCCACAATAGTGAGCTTCCAACTTTGAACAATTTCCCAACTTCAGGGAACTTTTGTTGGCTTTCACTTTCAAGAATACATGGTCACCCACTTTAAATTCCCTATGAGTTTTTCCCTTATTAACATAGCTTTTCTGCCTGTCTTGGGCAACCTTTAAATTTTGTTTTATTTTCAACATTTTGTCTTCCATTTCCCTGAGCAAATCTGGCCCAACCACTGCTCTATCTGTTGGGTTATCCCATCTTAACGGTGTGTTGCACTTTCTACCTTAAAGTGACTCAAATGGGCTCATCTTTAGAGATCCTTGGTACCCATTGTTATAATAAAACTCTACCAAGTGTAGGTAATCTTCCCATTTTGATGGTTTATCCATCACATACATCCTCAACATATCCTCAATCACCTGATTCACCCTCTTTGTTTGTCCATCTGTTTATGGATGATAAGCTGTACTAAATTCAAACTTTTTCCAAATCCATTAAATAATCCCTTCCAAAATTTTGAGGTAAATTTTGGATCTCTGTCAGACACAATTGTCTTGGGTATGCCATGTAATCTAGAAATTTCCCTCATATAAACATCAACAATGTTCACTACCTTGTGAATGAGCTTAACTGGAATAAAATGTCCAGCTTTAGTAAGCTTATCCACTACTACCATGATAGAATCATGTTCCTTGTTTGTTCTGGGCAGTTTGGTAATGAAATCCATGGTTACAACTTCCCATTTCCACTTAGGAATGGGTAATGGTTGTAGCAAACCAGCTGGGTGTCTATGCTCAGCTTTTACTTTTTGACATTCCAAACATCTGGCAATAAAATCAACAACCCCTTTCTTCATGCCTGGACAATAATATTGGCTCTTGACAGCTGCAATAGTTTTCTAATATCCTGGGTGCCCAACACAAGGCACATTATGCATTTCTCTCAATATCAGATTTTTCAACTCCTAGGAATTTGGTACATAAATTCTTCCCCTGTACATGAGAATTTCATCCTTATCTAGCTTGTATTCTCCAATTTTTTGCTACAAATTACCTTGTTGTAGTTTTTCCACTAAATCCTTGTATTGTAAATTTGATTTGGCAGTCTCTATAATTCTGTGTTTCAAATCTGATTGATACATGCTAATGGTTGTAGCATGCATTTCATGCACTCTTCTTCTGAGTGCATCAACCACTTTGTTATTTTTTCCCTTGATATGCTTTATATCAAAGTCATATTCGCTTAGAAATTCTAACCATCTGCGTTGCCTAACATTTAGAGTTGGCTGATCAAACAAATATTTTAGACCATTGTGGTCTGTCCTCATCTCAAGCCTTTTCCCCATGAGGTAGTGTCTCCATTTCCTCAAGGCATGCACTATGACTGCCAACTCCAAATCATGAGTGGCATAGTTTCTTTCATGCTCTTTCGACTTTGTTGATTCATAACATATGACAAACCCATTTTGACTGAGGACTCCACCAATTCCTTCTTTACATGCATCCATGCATACAATGAATTCTTCATTTGGGTTTTTAATCCTTAGTATTGGAGCACTTGTTAATAATTGTTTTAAGTGTTGGAAACTCTTCTCACAATCCAATGTCCACTAAAACTTCACACCTTTTCTTGCAAGGAAGTGATTAGGTGTGCTATCTTTGAGAATCCTTCAATAGATATTTTGTAGTAGCCTGCAAGACCCATGAATGATGTGACCTCTATCAAATTCTTTGGCACTACCCATTCTCTAATGGATTCTATCTTCTCAGGATCCACTTCTATCCCATTCTTTGAAATGATATGTCCCAAATAGTGAATTTGCTTCTAATAAAATGAACACTTTCTCAATTTGGCATACAACTGATGCTCCCTTAATACTTGCAACACCATCCTCAAATGGTGCTCATGCTCTTCTTCTAACTTAGAATATACAAGAATGTCATCCAAAAAGACAATGACAAACTTGTGTAAATATTCTCGAAAAACACCATTCATTAAGCACATGAAGACAAATGGTGCATTTGACAACCCAAATGGCACCACTGTGAACTCATAATGATCATACCTTGTCCTGAAGGTGATATTTCTGATATCTTATTCTTTAATCCTTACCTGATGGTATCCTGGCCTGAGATCTATCTTTGAAAACATCTTTGCATCCTTCAATTGATCAAAGAGATCATCAATCCTTGGCAGAGGATACTTGTTCTTCATAGTCACTTTATTCAACTGTCTGAAATCAATGCACAATCTTAATGTTCCATCTTTCTTCTTCATAAAAAATACTGGGGCACCCCAACGTGACACACTTGGGCATATATACCCCTTCTTCAAAAGCTCTTCAAGTTGCATTTGCAACTCCTTCATCTCTGGTGTAGTCATTCTGTAAGGAGTCTTTGACACTGGAGCTGCTCCAGGCATTAGATTTATAGAGAAATCAATGTCCCTCATTGGGGGTAGTCCTATTACCTCCTTGAACACATCTTCAAAATCTTCTAGGACTGCATAATCTTCCAAATTTGGCACCTTATCTTTAGGTGTCTCCTCCATATGAGATGCAAATATTTGACACCCTTTTCTGTAACATTTCTTCAACTTCACTGCTGAAATCTGTCTGATGGTTACTGCCCTAGGAATTCCCTACAGTTTCCTTAGTTTCCCTTCCTCATCTAAGAAAGTAAATGATTTCTTATGACAGTCTAGGAGGGCATGATGTTGGTCCAACCAATTCATCCCAATTAGACAGTCATAGGAACCTAAAGGAAAGATGTTCAAATCTGCTTGGGTGTTCATTCCATTCATGTCCATAAGACATGACTTAACCATCTCATTAACTTTTCTTTTGGTTCCTGTAGCCAGCTGCACCAACCAATATTTCCCATGCTTGCTTTTTGGAAAATGCAAACTTTCCACCATCTTAGGATCTATATAACTATGACTAGCTCCTGAATCAATTAAAATAGCAATGGTTTGGTTTTTGATCATACCTTTCACTTCAATCATATGTGATTGATACTCTACTTGCTTGTTGTCCAGGGCTGTATAGATCATGGGTATCTTTCTGCCCATGTCCTCCACTATTTCAACTTGTTGTACATTGTGAACAGTCCTCCCTTTTTCACCTCTGTGAGGGAAATCTCTAAACATGTGATCCCCTTTACAACCCCAACATTGAATAGATAGTTTCCTTGACCTTTGACTCCCTATGTCAATCGTTATGGGTTCTTTAGGAGTTTTTTGTCCTTGAGGATTTTTTATGAAGAATGGTGGCTTATATCCCTTCTTCCTCTGATCCATCTTGAATTTCATCTTGTTCTCCCAATCTTTTTGGAATGTTGGCCTTGATTTTTTTTTATCATATAGGCATTTAGCTCACCTTATGGTATCCTCCAATGTCTTGGGATCATCATATTGTATTTTGTCACTGATAAATGATGGCAATCCATTCAAATACCTTTGAATCTTCACTGTCTCATCCTTGATGAAAGAGACATACTTCAACAGTTCTAAAAACCTTCTCTCATATTCATCAATGTTCATACTCCCAAGCTTGAGTTCAAAGAGATCTTTCATTTTCTTTTCATAGTATCTCTTAGTCAAGTATTTCTTCTCAAAATACCTCTTGAATTCCCTCCAAGTAACACTTTTCTCTTTAATGTGTTGCACCTGCACAAGCTGATCCCACCACATGGATGCCTTTCCCTTGAGTTGATAGATGGAAATTCTACCCTCTGCATGAGAAGAATAACTATGCAATTGAAAATATTTTCTCATTCCCAACAACCATGTCTCTGCATATTCATCCTTCTTGTGCTCACCATCAAATGTAGGAGGTTTGATTTTGTTCATTTCTCCTTGTATTTCATCCACCCCATAACCCTTATGCTTCCTGATAGGGGATGGACTTGAGCTGTTGTGTTCCCTCTTATTGGAATTCCTTGGGGAGTGATGGTGATGTCTTCTAACACTTCTTGATTTTCTTTTCTCATCATGAGACTTGTGACTTCTCGATTTTCTTGAGCCACTCTCCTTATCCAATTTCTTTTCTATTATGTTCAAGCTCTGTAATAAATTCATGTTGAATTCATCCTGCTACTCCTTGGCTCTAATAATCCTTTTATTATCATCCTTATGGCTTTGGACATCCTTCTGCAAATTTTTAATGGTCTCTTCCATATTCATGTTTTCATTCTTTTCTTCTCCATGTCCATTGGAGTTTGTTCTTTCAATGCTCAAATGGACATGCATCCCTCTGAATTCATCTTTCTGGCTGTAATTCTTTTGTTCCTCTTCCAATAATCTAGATTCTAAGATTATCTTGATCTACTTTTTGTTAACTATGAAAAATGTGCAGCCAACAAAACCTTGTCAGGCTAACTGTTTTAACAATTTCATGAAAATATGAACCATTCTGGTTCGCTAATATATATCAGAATTATTTCTTTTGATTTCCTAGAAATTTGAATGCCTTGATCGATTTTATGGGTACATAATTATATTCCACTGTTTGATACCTTTCCAATGCCTTATCACATGCTCAATTCCAAGTCTTGAGCAAAAAGTTATGGTCTTTTGAAATTTTCCCATTAATTTTTCTGTTCATTTTTCAGCTTGGCGCAACTCTGCACTGTAATTAAGCATTTTTATGCCTAATCCATTGGTTTTTTTTTTTAATATATCAACTGGGTTTTTTCATATACATAATATGGACACTCTATCCAAGTTTCAACTCATTATGTGCTCTGAGCTTCTAGTTACAACCCGCTGAAGTTCTAGGCCAATTTGTGTTTTTGGTCTGAAATGGTATAGGTACGTTATTTTCCCTTTTAACCATATTTAACATGCCCAGAAATTAAATTCATCTCTGGGAATGTCTTCTATGGTTCAATATATTTCCATTGACTGCTCCAGTGCCTCAATCTGATTCTGGAGCAGAACGTTATGGCTCTGTGAAGCTAGTTAGGTCTTATAATTTACCCTTCACTGTTTCTGTTGTATCTTTCTCCTAAAAGCTCTGTTTGACGAATAGTTTACACCATTAGAAAGATCTATCCAAGATATTTTATTTGAGATACATAAATAGAGTGTGCTTTGGCACACTCTCTTCTTGTGGTTTTTGAGTTGCTAAAAATGCCCTTAAGGCCCTCAAAACGCGCTGCAAAAAGGTGACGTTCAAACGATGTAAAACGTCGTGGAAATTCGTTGGTTTTTTGTTGTTCTTCACCCTTCAAACAACTTGGCACGCACAAATTTCAATCTGTGCACCCATATTTACCATGTGCTGCAACATCACAAGGTAAATCGTGTTTCGCGCACTTTAAAACCATTGTGTATCACTTCTTTGTCGTGCCAATAACTTGCGTGCACTTTTGTGTCGCGCACCAACTAAACTCCTCTGCGCTATGCCAATACTGCATACACCCTACGCGGCATTATTATGCGTTTTTACACCATGCGCACCTTCTTATGTGTGTGCACTCCGCATAATTCTAAATTTAGTGAGTGCACCCACACACCAATATTTTTTCGCGCGGTGTCAAAATTTTCCATGCGCACCCTCACACCATATTTTTCCTGCGCGGTACTAAATTTTTATCACGCACACCCGCACGCTATCATTTTTCAGCACAACAACAAAATTTAATGCGTTCATTAGTACGCCAATACCTTTCCGCGCAGTGCCAAATTTTACCTATCCCGATCTTTTCACTATGCCACATGAATTTTTGGTGTGCCCAACTGTGTACATTCACCTTTATGCGCATTGATTCCTCATGAATTCCGCTATAGAAATTGGGGCTTTTCCCAATTCACCATAGACATTATGCAACTATAAAATTCATTCAATTTCACCCCGATAACACCAGCTCAACCTCTGTAACAACAAATCATTGTGGTTGACATTTCTGGAATGAATTTTTCCCAAATTCAATTCATGAATTTGGAATTTTAATTATAAAACTCGCTCCAATTATCATGGATTCACTGTAACTTCAAATTCGACCAATTCTAGGTCTGAATTTGCTAGGACAGATATTAAATCAGTAATATCTCATTACTTGGTTGAATTTCTCCATTTTCTCATGAATTCAACCACAGAAATTGGGGCTTTTCCCCATTTCCACCCAGTTGTTGTTACTTTTTACCATGGACGCTCTACAAACTGAAATTTGGCCACTTCGAAATTAGGCTTCTGTGAATATTCACTTCAACTGAACCTTTCCGTCCCATCCAGACTCAGTGTTGGAACTGAAGCTCTGATACCATATTGTAACATCCCCAACCACCCATGGTCAGGCCACGCTACGCCAGAGAATACTACATTCTCTTTGCGAAACATATTGTAACATACCCAACTTCTATTTTGAGCTATGTCACATAAAATTTTCTGACTACATGCAATTAAAAATATGTACACGTAGAACTCTTGTGGAAGCCTTATATATAAAACATAAACATGCAAATACATCTGTAAACAAACGAATCCATATTGAAATAACAGTAAACACATACACACATCATATATAGGAAATACCCATAAAAATAAACACGTAAATAACAATGCAACATGTAAATTTATCACACAGTTGTCACTTATCTTGGTAAGAATGTCACCAACTGTGTGCATACCTTCCACAAACCTCCCAGCCTTAGACCACACTATTCATCACTATCAATAGTGAGTCACCCCCGAGCTGGGACTAAACTCCACCCGGGTAGGGATTCCTAACCAGGCTAACGGCTCATGGAAAGAAAGACTCCATCACAGGTGCCTACTCAAAATAATAGCCTACAATCTCTCATTCCTCACATGCCTGTCCCACCCAAGGAAGTGTGCCCTTCTCTACTCAACATTCCCTCAGCTACCCCACTTCCCTTCCAAGGCTTTAGCAACAGGCCGGACATGAAGTCTCAGAGCCCTGTAGCTGCAGTTCAACACCTTCAGGAAGACAATTCCCAACAATTCTCTCACCCAGAGAATTTCTCATGGGCCTGACAACCTGCCTCTTCAATATCCCATGGGCCTCACAACCCACTTCTTTAGTCCCGCTCCCCAGCTAACCAACTACACCAACACAAAATGGCTATGGATACAAGTTCAAATACGGTGAAATGAATGTTTGAGGATAACTGACTGTGTGAGTGAAATGGTCATGGAATCATGGCTGAATGATGGAAAAGATGATGGTAAGAATGATGGGGGGGGCATGAAAATTAACTGAGTCCTAACAATATGTATGCATGTCCCCAACTTGACACTTTTCATGTTGGGAGCTACTTTGGCCCACTTGTCCCCAACTTTAGAACTTAAGATAAAATAATTATCCATACTTTATGATTTAAGAAATATTAATATAATATTCCTTTTTGGCACAAGCTCCCTAGCTTAGCCCCTCATTTTCCCTAACTAGTGGATTTTAGTCCCCCATCTCTTTTATCGTGGTCGGTCTGCATGCAACGATGCATTTTATATTAAATATGAGACATGTACAAAAATAGGCACACTGGCCTTTAACGTCTAGGCTCTCTGACCTAATTAAAACATAAGAATCCTAGCTTATAATAATTGGCTCA
>JASDQU010439802.1:0-12590 GCA_032191745.1 Picea mariana | reverse complement strand
TTTATGTATTCCATTGTCCCAACCCTTTAGCCTTTCCTCATGCCAAAGGAGATTTAACGCAAAGTAGTTGAAGGACAAAAGAAGAGGAGCCTAGGATCAGGTTCAAGGAGCGGTGGTCGGTCTCATCTTTTGTAAGTTGATTCACTTTAACTAATAAAAAGAACGCTTTTCTTGTCCCAAATTATAAATTGTCTATGGTTTGATTTCTTACCCTTGAGTATAGAAGTAGCATGCATGCATAGTTGTTGTTTGTCTTGAGTGCAGGTCATCTTTGGAAGGAGCATTACAAGAAAGTAGTCAAGAAAAATGGAGGATCAACATCGAACATCGGTAATAAGGTAGGTGGTCCTTTTCCATGCATTTACCGAGAAAAAGGGATTTAAATCTTGGGATGTAAGTAAAAAAGTAGTTTATATTCGGTCAAATCTGCATGAAAAGTCTGACCCTAATTTGCTAGCCCGTAGGGTGTTTTTCCCAACAACAATAAGTGCCAAAGATTCACAGGAAAACAACAACTGGAATCTCTACCCCTGATACCTATTTTAGTGAATGGTCCTTATCAGCAGTGGAGCTTAGATTTCATAGGAGAGATTAATCCTTCATCTAGTGGTCAGCATAAGTGGATCTTGGTAGCCACTGACTATTTTACCAAGTGGATAGAGGCAATCCCCACTAGAAATTCCACTCATCAGGTCATCATGAAGTTCTCTATGAAAACATTCTGATCATATTTGGTTGCCCAAAAAGGCTAGTGACAGATAATTCAACAACCTTCAAAGCTGATGCATTGGTTGACATGTGTAATTCAATGGGCATTCAATTGGTACACTCGACTTCCTACTACCCTCAAGGCAATGGTCTTGCTGAGTCATCCAATAAGAGTCTAGTTAGAATCATCAGAAAGCTATTGGAGGACAATCAAAGGAGCTAGGATTCCAAACTAAATTTTTCTCTTTGGGAAGACAGAGTGACTAACAAGAAATCCATAGGAACTTCTCCCTTCAAACTAGTTTATGGCACTGATGCCATTTTCCCCATTCAGCTAGTTTTACCAGTGGCTAAATTCTTTCAGGAGGAAGAAACTGAATCAAATGATATGGTAAGAAGAATGCTTGACTTGGTAGAATTGCAGCAGGTCAGAGAACAGCTGGTGGATAAATCAGAAGGTCATCAAAATATGATCAAGGATACTTTTGATAGAAAAGAAAAGGTGGAAAACTTTCAGGTTGGTGACTGGGTTCTGAAATGGGATTCTCTCAGACAAGATAAAGGCAAGCATGACAAGTTTGATTTTTTGTGGACCGGTCCTTTCACGATAACTCAAGTACAACACAACAACACCTTCATTCTGCAAAGTCTGGAAGGTGAAGAAATGTTGGTGGCCTAGTCAATGGGTGTTTTCTGAAACTCTATTTCATCTAAGGCTTCAAAGCCTTGTCATTGTAAATTTTATTTTCAGTTTTTTGTTTTTGCAAAATAACTCCATGCCCAATGGAAACACTAGTAGATAGGTTTGAATTTTCGTTTTACAAGAAAGGCATTGGTTCTGTGGTTCTTGAAACCTCATAGGGAGGCTTTCACCCCCAATAGGAGCCAGTGTTATCTCCTCAAATAAATCAATCGAGTTATGTCATTTTAGGTTGTAGGATGTCTTTTAAAAAATACATTTTTAATTTTTTAAAGATCATTTTTTAGAGCTCTATGCATGTAATAAAGTTAGAATAAACTTTCGTTTATTTTTTATTTCATCTAATTCAAATCTTATGTTTCGGTGGCTTAGGCAAACATTTCGATTGTTCATTAGCCACCGAAAGCCTTAGCTTTCGGTAGCTTAAACAAAGAAACTCGGGGCTATTTTAGCCACCGAAATCGCAGAAGTAGGGGAGGAGTAAGCATGTCCTTTCACACATTTAAATCATTGGGTTTGAAGTTCTATAATTGCAATTAAACGCCGAAAACACAGGAGAACGAATCGTTCATGATTGGGAGCTGATCTCTACATGATATAGCAAATCTTTTCGGATCATTGTTTCATCAAACTACATGGTTACATACCTCTCAATAATCAACCATGCTTTTTTCAAATCACAAGATGCTCTTTTGCATCCCTTATAATCAGTGCCAAGATATGATGCTTGCCTCATTTTTCTCGTCCCTGTCACAGCCGAGCTAAATCTCTCTAAGTTTACACTGTATAAATTTCCACCAAAATCTGATTTTTCAATCGCAGGTGTACATGAGCATAGAAATAGATGAAGAAAGGAGTATCAACTCTGAGGAAATATATTGACGACATCAGTTACTTGGAATCACACCCGTAGGTATGCCAATTGTTTAGGGACTCAAGTTGTTATATTTTTTGTAAAAAATTACAGAGTTCTCACTAGCAGGTAGCAAAAGCCTTTGCCCTGAATTTCGATGGAAGGAAAGCAGTCATCTGTCAAGATGAATTCAAGGTGGATGAATCCCTCATAACCGAGGTGACAGAGCTTCCCAGGATTGGAGAAAAATCGTTTAAAACCACTGTCACCAAAAATGTTGAATTCAGGTCTTACTTGAAACCGAAACATAAGGATTTGATATGGAAGAAAGACATTCCTGTATCTTTCCTTGAATATAAATGGAAACAATTACTAAAATCCATTATGGTCTATATAATTTGCGAAGGCAGATATAACAGGGTGATGATTTACCATTTCAAACTCATGAATCGTTTTACTGGTAGAAACACACTCAATCTTCTCTATTTTCTCCATAGAAGCTTATCTAAGATGGCTCATCATGTCAAGGCCAAGCCCAATAAAGTTGCAGGTAGACTATCCCACCATGGTCTAATTAAAATTTTGGTTTGTGAGTTGTTGCAGAGAAGAGGCAAAGAGGGGAATTACTTCTTATTCTGGAATGATTTTTAGACTGATGTATAGACAGAGGGTAAAAGAAGACCTCATTCTAAGAAGTCTTCCACTCCCAGAAGTGGAAAGAGGAGGAAGAGAGCTATCTCTCCATTTCTAGTTATTCAACCTTCTCCTTCCTCTAAGCTTAATAAAACTAAGAAGAAATTGAACTTCAACAGTGAAACAGATAAGGACAAAGAATCCCCAGTGAGCAAAATCATTCTTAATCTTCCTTACACAGACTTGGAGGATGAAGAGCACCAGATTGAAACAGGGCACAAGGATTCAATTACCACAGTGCATGAAAATTTCATTTTTGTAGATATATTCATAGCAAGTTATGAATACCTTCCATCACCTACACCTCAAGAAGAACAAGAACCACAAATTGTAGATGCCTCATCTAGCAAAAGAGTGAAGCAGAGTAAATCAAAGGGTAATTGAAACCAGATATGAAACTCTGTCGAATAAATTTGCAGAAAGCAACTCATCCTTGGAAAGATTATCTCATGAAAGAATAAAGGAAAAGAAAAATAAGGACAAGATTGTAAAATATTACAACAACTTATGGAGAATAGCTCAGGGCTTGAAGAAAAAGATCAGGGCTTTGAGGAAGCAAGCTATGTCTTCAAAACACCAGGCTCAAACACATGCTACTCTTGAAACCCTAGTAGAGGTGGAAGTTCAGTGCAATGAACCAGAGGCAACCAGTAATCCTACAGTGTTTAAGAAAGATGTAGAAGCCTTAAAAGATCATCCCTAAGGCGTTTTTTAGCAAAGACAAGGTATTTTTGAAATTTTGATAATTTCATTGAAACAGACCTTTTAGTGTCTTCGGCGAACATTTTGATTGTTCATTAGCCACCAAAAACAGAGATTTCGATAGCTAATTGGTATGAATTTTGTCTACTCTAGCTACGAAAGTATTGATAAGGTAGAAAGTTAATATTTTTTCACAGATCCAAGTTTTCCTTGTCCAAAATCCTCAGGAATGGTTCTAATCGATGGACAATAATTAATGACATCCTTATCAAGAGTTTGCTTTGATTTTGGAGATTCTCTACAAGACAGAAAGGTAAAAATTGGTTAGCTATTTTCAAGGATATAATGTTGTTTGACTATTAGCAGGTGTCATTTTCGACTCTTCTCATATCATATACAATCCAGTAGCCTCGGAAGGCTCACTACACCTGACAAAGAATCTGAAGGACATAAAGATCATTCAAGGATATGAATTGAGCTAGTTTATAGGATCTTTGCCTATTTTCTTGGGCCAATTATTGATTCTCTATTTTAGGAAAAAATCGATCTAGTGTTCTAGGATTTTGAAACTATTTGTAAAGGCTATAAAGCCCAGAACATTTGATGAACACAATGTTCAATTTAGAGTTCTGTAATCCACTATTATTGTGATAAAGACACTGTCTTTAATATATTAATCTTGCAAGATTCTTTCATTGTTATTATCAGACTCTCTTTATCTTTTTCTATGCCTATGAGTTGAAATCATTTCTTTGTCTATGTTTAAAGGTCCCATGGTAACTGTCATCTTACCTTTGATTGTTAAGTAAGAATCATAAGCATCCTTTGCTAGTTTGTTGACCCATCATATATATTGTTATGTATGTTCTGTTTAATTGATTGGTTTTCTTATCCATTTGATCTACAATCCTATCTGATAATAGCTCTTAAAGGCCTTGTACTGCATGAATATAGCTAGACTGTCTTGAAGATACAATCCAGTGATTTAGATATTCATATCGATCGAAAACCACACCCATTATTAAGAAAATAATTACAAAAAGGTTAAGTTACCAGGCATCTCTGAGATATAGCCTAGGAGAGTTTCCTGGAGTGATAACACCACTGATCCAGATTTAGGAGGCAAACAATCTAATTAATAGAATGAATACAATAAACACAGAGATACAGATAATAACACAAATATATAGTGAACACTATCTTCTATTAAATAATGAAATAGGTTGAAACTGGAAAACTGCATAACTGAAACTTGCTCGAATGGTGGTATATATATCTGATAAGAGATGTGGATGCTACGCACATATGTATGAGAAGAATGGATTAAAATGAGGTGCTATAGGCCTCTTTGATATTAATCATGAATTCCAAAACCCTAGACATACAAACACCTAACGCTAGAAGGTGAAATGCCAAAAGTCTTGTGGGCCCTATAGGTAAGTTGGTTTAATTTGGTACCTCAAATTTCCAGGGCCATAAATTTTGCATACGACCTCCGTTTTAGGCGCGTAATATCCCGTTGGAAAGGTATTTCATAGAGCTACACATTCCTCTATCAAAGTAGACTTTGTCTATAATTTGAGTATGGCGAGCCAAAAAAACAACGTTTAGGGCCCCAAAATGGCCTCGAAAGTACAATAGGATGTGTTAACATGAAAACATACAAAATAAGCTAGTTGAATTAGGAGAGAGGCCACCCGTATCCACTTGGAGGATGTGTGGGGCTTATAAAATCTTCAGAAGTGTAGAACCCACAATTACAAAGAAGTACAGAAGAACGTGCTGAACAAAACGAACACGAGGATCTAGTTGGAATAGGTGGGTGGCCACCAATATCCACCTAGATCAGTCGACCTGAGAGAGAGCCCTTGACATGGGTGTGTGGTTACTATATGAGACAAAACTAGAATTTAATGATTTCCTCCTCCTTATAGAGAGTTGATAAGAACTCCGGATGATTCTCATGTGTAACCCAGTGAGAAAGGAGATCTGTTGATTTGGGCGTGCCTGTGGCTGAGCACAAGGTGAACGTGTGAATTCCCATGAGTTGGGTGCATCATTATGAGACATATATGAAGATGATGTATAAGCCTCATTTGAGAAAATATTTTAGATGATGAACTCCTTATGAGACTTATGTGTAATGCAATGGGAAAGAAGATCTGTTGATTTGAATGTGCCTGTGGATGAGCATAGGTGAACGTGATCCTAGTTGTTGAGCACTAGTGAGTGTGGTTCTCTTGTGAGACGCAGTGAGATAGAGATATGGAAATCCCTATGGATGTGCCCCTAGTGGTTGATCACTACTGGTTGTATGATATCCCTTGCTATATTGTTCAAGATTCAGAATTACATGTAACCCTAATTGTAATGTAAAGGGTACATGTCGGCCCCACCTTAATGTAATAGATAATTAATGTAAAAGATAATTAATCTCGTTATTATTAATTATATTGTGAGTTAGAGAGGTCGGACCTATTGTGCTAATAGACACTTATGTTTATAGGTTCAGTCTAATATAAGTAAAGGTAAATTCCACATTGAGGAATCATATCTTTCGTGAGAGTTTGGAAATTTCAGCAAGTATATCTTCTTGGGAAAAGTACGCACCTCTCTTAGGCGCTAGTCTTCTAGGGTTTGCAAGAACCCTCTTGTGTGCTAGGTTTTCTTGGTGGTGAAGGTATTTCTCTTGAATAATATAGAAAGGTATTGGATGGGTTTTCTTCCCTTGTTGATAAGGGTTTCCCAGGATACTTGTGTACTTGTGCATGGTGTTTCTTTTTGTGATCTTGGTTGTTGCAACAAAATTGTTTATGGTTTAATTTAAATGCTAAAATGGAATGAACTTCATTATTAAACCTTTCATATTGAAAAATAAACATGGTATCATATCATAGTTCTTGAAGGCTCCATTGCACAAACAATTTTCAACCATCGTTTCTCTCCTGCAAAACCGTATGACCCTCCTAGGGTTTCCAGAAATTCTGTACGACCTACTTTTCTGAGAGGTTTCATCACTTGAAAATTAGATGTTGGGGATAAAAATAGGATAGGAGTGTACGACCGCCTTAATTTCATATCCAACAAGCTTCAGATTGTATTTCTGAGCATTTTGACTTTTTGGCCCTAGGGTTTCTAGGGTTTCACTAATTTCTGCAGAAATTTTAGAATTAGGATTTCTGCAACTCATTGAAGGAGATATCCAACTCACCAGTGTTATCCTATATTTAAAATTCTTATTTTTCATATTCACAAGTCCAACAAAACCTAAAATTTCTATCCTAGCCTAGCCGTTAGGTCTTCTAGCCCAGTTGATAAGGGTTTGCCAAGAATCTAAAATTATGATGAACAAAACTATGATGGAAGATAATCTTGATAAATCAAACAAATTCAAAGTTCTTGGAAGACAAGACTTTATGGGAAGACTTATTGTGGGTGATACAAAATGGTGACATTGTGACTACCTTCTTCATGAAGATGTCAGAGGACATAAATCATCTAGGTTCCATTGGAGAAATCATATCAACACCCTTAGGTATGCACTTGTATATATATTATTTGTATCATTGTCATGAGGGTAATTGCAGGAGGAAGGAATTTTTTGCTGAAGTCATGGATTTAGAGGTATCTTAGTGCATTCAGAGGAACAACACACTAGAAGTGAGGACTCAAGTTTTGATTGTTTTAATTGTCATTCCTCTAACCTATATTTCTAAAGTTTGCTACATTACAAGTAGATGTTGTAGTTGTGACAACAATCCTTAATTGTTTTGATTCTAAATATGTACTCATTACTCTCCTTTAGGAGAGCTCTTGTTTTGGTTCCTCTTGTTTTCTTGTTCTAGACATGTTAACAACAAAGGAAGATGTTTATCCTTTAGAGGGAGCCGCTTGATTGAGAGGGAGTCAAAACTATTTGAGAAAGAGGAATAATAGAAGCATCATTGAGGCAACCAATGCAATAATGTGTAATCAAAATATTTCTATGATTCCATGGGAAGAAGAATGCATGACACAATATATGTTTAGAACAAGAGTCTTCACTATACTTTCAAAAAAATAACTCTTGAAGAAGCCTTCACCGGAGTGAAGCCTGAGATTGAACACTTCAGGATATTTGGGTGCCTAGTGTATTTTCATGTATCCAAAAAGAAGAATTCCAAGATAGACCCTTCAGGGAGAAAGGATACATTTATGGGATAAAAATGAATCTTTGAAGAGAGTCTAGATATACACCCCTGGTCAGAGACAGATTGAGACAAGTAGATATGTTGTCCTTGAAGAAGAGATGGCCTTTCAAAGATCCATATAATCTCAAATGGAGATTGATAATGAGACAATACCTTCTGCCCCCTTCAGCATATTAGAGGGAGACAAACAATATTATAGTTGTTTCAACTTCTCTAGTTGATATGCCCAGAGATATTGCACTAGGGCATAAAAGGTCCATCTAGGGTCGACAAAACTCTGCAAGAAGCATAGGAGCATACAAGTCCCTCAAGAGACATCCTGAGAAAGAAAAATATATTTTTCAAGTTATCATTCAGCCATGAGCCACTTCATTGATTCTTAGATTCAATGAGAAGCAATTGGTGAACAAGTATGGCAAGATGCCATAGCAGAAGAATACCAATATATCTTAAAGAATGATGTATGAAATATTGTTCAGAGACCAGAAGAGAAGTCTGTGATGAATTGCAAGTGGATTTATAAGATCAAGCATGTAGTTGATGGAAGTGTCGAAAAATACAAAGTGAGATCTAGATCTAGAGGATTCTCACAAACAAAGTGAGTTGTCTATGATGAGACACTTGATCCAGTAAGTCCAATACACTTCCATCTGCACTACCATCCATGAGTTGGAAACTATATCATATGGATGGATTCTTGATGAGTTTGGATTTCAACAAGAGTGTTGTTGATCCAAACCTATATTATTACAGTGTTGGTGATGAGAGCTTGATTTTGAAAGTATTTTTGTTAGATACAAGTAATATTTGACTTTTGATTTTGAGATGAAGGCTCTAAGTATGATGCATTACTTCTTGGGACAAGAAGTATGATAGAGGACTGATGATATTTTCCTACGTCAAGGAAAATATGCAATGAGAATATTAAATAAAGTTCAGTATGAAAGAATGCAAATCCACAGTGATGAATTTGAGGAAAATGAAGATGAGTATTCAGACGATATTTATCCATAAATGAATGGATCAATGATGTATCTGATCTATACCAGACTTGAATTCATGCTATGCAGTGAATATGACTAGTCAATCCATGAGTAAGCCGAGAAAAAATCATTGGATAACAGTAAAGCATGTACTGAGATATATACGAGGCATAGTTGGATATGACCTGAGATATGCATCAAGTGAGAACTTACATTTGTAGGGATATGTAGATACAGATTGAGAAGAGAGTACAGTGGACCGGAAGAGACCATCCACTTTTTTTTCTACCGTGAAGGTTGCCATGGTTTCCTGGTGCAGTAGGAAACAAAGATATGTGGCCTTGAGTACCACAAAAGAAAAGTATATATCATTGAGTGTGTGAAGCAGTGCAACTTCGTAAACTTCTGACATATTTACTTGATATTGAGATGGACTCTATGACTATAACCATAGATGTGTGAATCTCTTTGAGACCCTTGTGTTTCATGATAGATCGAAACACATTGAGATAAAATATCATTTTTAGGGACATGATGTAGAGGAAAGAAGTAGACGTGTTGTACCTTCGTACACATGAGAAGATTACATAAATCTTCACCAAACTGGCTAGGTCAAGAAGAAATATCTAACTAAGAAAGATTTTTGATGATTACAACCAAGACAGAGTTCAAATCCTTCTGTGAGAGACTTGGCCTACTAAAGAATGAATTCCTAGATGAGAGGGATTGTTGATGATTATAGTTGCGTGAGACATTCTCCAAGACACAAAACAATTGATTCAACCTGAGAGAGAGCTCCTGATATGGGTGTGTGGATCTTATCTGAGACAGAACTAGAACATAGTGATGTCCTCCTCCTTATAAAGAGTTGAGAAGAACTCCAGATAATTCTCCTGTGTAACACAATGAGAAAGAAGATCTACTGAGTTGGGTATGCCTGTGGCTGAGCACAAGGTGAACCTATGAATTCCCATGATCTGGGTGCATCATTATGAGACAGATATGAAGACAATGTATTATCCTTCTCTGAGAAGAAATTTGAGATGATGAACTCCATATGACTCTCTTGTGTAATGCATTGGGAAAGAATATCTGTTCAGTTGGACGTGCCTTTGGATGAGCACAGGTGAACATGATCCTCGTGGATGAGCACAGGTGAACGTGATCCTAGTGGTTGAGCACTAGTGAGTGTGGTTGTCCCACGAGACACTGTGAGATACAGATATGGACATCCATATGGATGTGCCCCTAGTGGTTGAGCAATAGTGGGTGTATGAGATCCCTTTCTATATTGTTCAAGAGTCAGACTTACATGTAACCCTAATTGTAATGTGAAAGGTATAGGTAGACCCCACCTTAATGTAATAGATAATTAATCTGGTTATTATTAATTATATTGTGAGTTAGAGAGGTCGACCCTATTGTGCCAATAGACCCTTTTGTTGACAGGTTCAGTATAATATAAGTAAAGGTAAATTCCCCATTGAGGAATCATATCTTTCATGAGAGTTTTGGAAATTTCAGCAAATACACCTTCTTGGGAAAAATGCACACCTCTCTTGGGTGCTAGTATTCTAGGGTATGCAAGAACCCTCTTGTGTGCTAGGTTTTCTTGGTGGTGAAGGTATTTCTCTTGAAGAATATAGAAAAGGATTGGCTGGGTTTTCTTCCTTTGTTGAGAAGTGTTTCCTAGGATACTTCTTGTGTACTTGTGCATGGTGTTTCTTCTTGTGATCTTGGTTTGCGCAACAAAATTGTTTATGGTTTAAGTTAAATACTAAAATAGACTAAAATTCATTCTTAAATCTTTCATATTGAAAAATCAACATATCCTACTACTTTCATTAGCATGAGTAACCAGTAAAGCATAATCTGGATCAATAAATTTAGAAAATGTTTAAATCCTAGATTGATGATTTACCTCACCAATAGAAACCCTGGAATTGGTTTGCATGTCATAGATATCCACTACATCAACTGTGAATATGAATTTATTTCCATTTCCATAATTTGTCATCTGATACATGGAGAGAAGATTGACGGAAAGTTTGGGAACGTGTTGACGGACGAAATTGACCATCAGTCAACTAGAAGAACAATTTCAGTCCGGGGTTGTCTAAATAACCCAAGCCGTTTGGTGTAACTTGTTCTGACGGGTTTAATGGCTCCGTTAGCCAATCTAAGAATCCTAAAAGAAACGAACAAAATAGAGAAATAACTAACTAATTACTAAACACTATATATATATATATATATATATATATATGCTCTAATGTAACTGTAGTTGTTGTATTTAAGCAAAAGATATACAAGTCTCGTTTATTTACATGATTTACAAGCTGCAAGTTTTAATCAAAACTTACGAAAATCAATGGAAAAATGATTGCTTCTAGGAAGCAAATAAAGAAAGCACATAAAAATATTTACTGTTTTTCTTTTATAAATTTAAAGAATCTTGCAAAAAATTTAATGAAACATGAACATGTGGATAGTCAAAGTTGAACCATACATTCTAATCTCAATGATATGTAAATGACAGAAAAATACAAAGAAGCTATCATGTCAGTGAATTAGTGAGGTGTATCCAAGCATCTGCATGAGTGGTGAACATCCAACTACCATGTCCAAGAGATAAATCTTCAATGAACCTTATGACTATTCTAAATAAATTCACAACATGTATTGGCAGCTTAGGTTTTAATGATAGAAAACAAAACAAAAACATAATCCTGTGATCTCATAATTATACATGATTACAGCAAGATAAATCTGGAAGCAATCTATTCATTTTATCACTCAATTTAAAACTCAAAGATAAATCTCATTATTTAAATCAAAGATATAATCACATCATTTGTATTTTGATGAAGTAAATGATACATGGTATTTATAGTATAAACCTCCTACACATAACAAATCATTTAATCTAAATATATCAGACCTGCACATGTAACAAGATTATAAAAAACATAAATAACAACATTATAAATAAAAGGCTAAAGACAAAATGAATATATGTCGTTCTATTAATTTTTTGGATTAACTTGTCCATTCTGTAGTCCTGGAAGAATTTTTTTGGATAATAGACTTTAAAGATTGGAAAAATTAATACATAGATGATAATAATTAACCATGTATTGATAAAATATACTAAAGCTAATTTAAATCAATGCATAATCAATTATTCAAAGAATATGAAGATATTATAATGAAAAAGAAATCATTTTACTCATAGGACAAAAGTCATTAAGCAACCTGGAATTCCATATTCTTCTTTGAAAATACTCACCCATTCTCCCAAAGATTCCAGCCATCCCTTACTCCATTTGAAAAGAAATAAAAAGTTTACAAAAGATATAATATACAAAAGAGAAAGGATAAAAATCCTCCTCTCCAATTCTTTGATCTCCTTGGCTCTGAACTTTCTCATATATTTATACAATGAATGAATAGTCTGGGCGTCACTATTAATTTTCTACCTGAAATTTTGCCTCGTAAAAAGACAACAATATCTCTCAAATTGTGCATTTTTTGGGGAAAATCTCTATGTGTAAGGTAAATGGGTCCATTTCGGTTCTGGGTTTTCAACCGTTTCTTCAAATTCCTCACGGTTTGGCTACAATCAGTTTTTCCAAATCGCCTATCTGATCTTGATGCCTTTCCAAATTTTATTTGTTGTTGCTCATAAAATTATTTGTAGCAATCCAAAATTATTTTTGGATCAATCATATTGAACGTATTTGGATAATAAAATCAAGTCA
>JASDQU010439801.1:27993-48122 GCA_032191745.1 Picea mariana | reverse complement strand
TCCGTTCAGTTGCGCATTTTTCAACACACTCTTATAAGGGGTGAAATGAAATGGTATATCGAGCTCGAAAACTCAAAGTAATCTTACTTTAATGACCTGGCTATGGTTTTCCTTAACCATTTCCAGTTGCCAGTGAGATATGATGCCGACACCAAGTTGCTGGCCAACTTCGATCAGACTAAGACTGACCATATCTCAGATCATATCCAAGAATGGTGGCGATGAAAGATCTTGATTAAGGTAAAAATACCTCTTGCGTTTTTTATTGAGTGGTTCTTGAAGTCTTTGGTTCCTTGTGTATCCAAAGACGTAGCAATGTCTGGGGTGTTTTATGAGGAAGAGGCTATTATGAGATCCCAAAAGATAGAACTTATTTACTCTCAGTTTGGCATGCTTTACGAGATCTTACTCGATGCACCAAGATCAACTATATTTAAGGAAAAACAAAATTATGGGCCCCATGGTGATGGCATAGTGGGCTCATCACAAAGAATGTCCACAAATCTATTGTCTAATCAATTACAACAATTATCGATTCAAAAGACTGTGGCTAGCCAGAATCCTAGTTCGACTGCCCTTGCAACCCAGACGTCGGATGTACACAGTGTGCAATTGATAACTCCCAAGGCTAACTAGTAGACCGAGGGAAGGAAGAAACAAAAAAACAAGAAGGGTAAAGAGAATAAAAAGATGCTAACAATGTTGGTGAGGGGAAAACTGAGAAGAGGAAGGTGAAGTTTCCATGTAATCTTTGCACAGATGATCTTTTAACTCACCTATGCCCTCGGTTTGCAGAAGCCCAAAATCTACTAGCACAATGACAACCTGCTATGTTAATAAACCCTTTTCAACAAGGGAAAAATATGGCTCAAKCTTCTACATCCATGAGCGTGMCTGGGGGAAGTCAGGGACCCCGCGTGCCTAATTCTAATAATTCAGACACAAACATTTACATGATGAATGTCGATCCTCATTTATCAACCGAGACTCATGACTACGGAATGCMAGAATCTGTTGAGAAGGGAAAAGAGGCCTCCAAGCCATTGAATCCTCTTCAAATTGAGAAGACAGTAGGAGAGACAATGAATCGCATCCATAAAGGTGTGTTTAAGAAGGCTTCCCATAACCCAAATGCAAGGGCTACTCAGAATTAATCCACTATGGAGTATCTGGAATAGAGCCCTTGTGCAATTTATGCTCTGGAGGTTCTCTAGAGTTTCCCCTCACAGAGAAAATCTCTACTGTTTGCCTTGGGAGTGACAAAACCTAGTAACTAGGGAATGATCATTTTCGATCCAACTGACCTTAAACCTTGTCTTCCTCACCATGTCGCCTTTCAGATAGTAGTGGCATACACCACAAAATCGTTGACATGGAAAATTTTCCATACTATGGTTGATGCAGGTGCCTTGACTTGTGTGATGTCATTGGCATGTTGGAGGTCCATTAAGTAGCCTAAGTTGTCTCCATCACCTACGCTGCTTATGGATTTTTACGGTTGATCGTTCATAACACACGATATAATTTCTTCTTTCCCTGTGTAGTTGGAGGGTAAAATTGTGTGTGTCAAGGTTGAAGTAGTAGATGCGCCTCTCAACTATAATCTTCTGTTAGGACGGAGTTGGAATTATGCAATGCACACGGTTGTAGCCACTATTTTTCGGGTCTTATGCTTTCCGCATGAAGGCCAGATTATAACCATCAAACAATTTCCCTTCTCTCTTCCTCACCCTTCATCTGGGGCTTCCATGGTCTCGATGATTGATAAAACATAGCCAAACACTGTCAACTTAGGTGTCGAATTTTTTCTGTCGCCGATGTGAACTTTTGATTATTCGCCACCTTCCAATGATGTAAGGTTTAATTTGGCTATCCCCTACTAGTCGAAGGCTGCAATTTTTCAAGTGTCATCTTTTAAAACAAGATACTTTCACGACTTGTGGAATTTACCTTCCCCATTGGCTTTGATGGAAGGGATAGGGCACCTTGGCATGGCCATGCCCTTATCCCCTGCTGAGGTTGCGTATAGTGTTGTCCAAGAAGCCTCGACCAACCCCAATCTGGCTCCCACACAAGAGATGGATCTATTTCTTGAGTCTATTTGGGCTCAGGACAGTCTCGCCACTCAAGACCCTTTAGAATTAGTCTTTCCCTCTAACAAGGTGATTCTGGAGGCAATGATTAGTCCCGACAGACCTTGGGACGATCTTCACCATAGATATTATTTTCTTTCCGAGCTTAGGAGAATAGAGGCAAAAGAATTTGTTATGATCATGAATGGAGATATCCCTTGTCCTATTAACCCTTTGCCTATGAATGAATTATATGTTGAGGGAAACATGGAAATTATTACTGCAACCATTCCTATCGATATCTGCATAACCCTTGATGTCTTGGAGAATGTCTTCGTCGAAGCGGATTTCTCCCCCGAAGAGATTCGAATTTACACCGAATTTCTTAAGGAGTTCCACGATGTTTTTTCTTGGTCTTATGAGGAGATGTCAGGCATCGACCCACAAATTGTTGAACACGAAATCACGACTTATCTTGATGTCAAACTGGTCCGACAAAAGCTTCACCTGGTCAATTCTCGAAAAACAACGATGATAAAGGTTGAGGTGGAGAAAATACTCAAAGAGGGTTTCATCTACCTCATGCAACTGATAGAATGGGTATCAAACCTTATTCCTGTCAACAAGGAACAAAGTACAATTCACATATGTATGGATTTCCGCGATTTGAACAAAGCTTGCCCGAAAGACAATTTTCCAACCCTGTTTATTGATCAAATTGTCGACGAGTGTGCATGTTTCAAAGTCTTTTCTTTCATGGATGTTTTTTCGGGATATAATCAAATTCAAATCAAACCTGAGGACCAACATAAAAAAGATTTATTTTGTCCTTGGGGTACCTTCACGTATAGAAATATGTCTTTTGGCCTAAAGAATATTGGAGATACTTTTCAGTGGGTCATGTCATTCTCTTTTCACGACCTTAAACACATAGTTGAGGAATATTTGGATGATCTAGCATCAGTTCTTGTAGGAGATCTGATCATCCTGCCCATTTACAACTAATCTTTGAACAATGTCACTACTATAAAATTCACTTAAATCAAAACAAGTGTAGTTTTTGCATGACATTGGGTCATTTATTAGGTTTCATCATGTCAACAAAAGGGATCATGGCCAATCCTCTTAAGGTTGAGGAAATAGTTCAATTTCCTCCCCCACGCAAAATACCCCAACTTCAAAGTTTATAGGGGAAAATGAACTTTCTTCGACATTTTGTCGCTAATTATTTCGAGATTATGAAAGGGTTCATGCATGATTTAAAAAAGAGAGTCCCATTCTATTGGGACGAAGAAACTCAACACTCTTTTGATGCATTGAAATGCACTCTGACGTCTACCCCTCTATTCAGGCCTCCTAATTATGGAAAATATTTCTTGTTATATGTGGTTGTTGTAGAGTCCACCATCGACATGGTATTGGTAGAAGAGGATGATGCGCTCAAGGAACACATTATCTATTATCTTAGCCAAGGCCTAGTGGGACCAAAACTCAACTATTCGCATGTTGAGAAACTCACTTTGGAGACTGTTCATGTTGTCCAACAGTTCCGTCACTATATATTACGTCGTAAGACCACTTTCATTGTTGATGTAAATCCATTTCAATATGTGTTAACGAAATGTGTTATCGATAGAAAAATCAGTCGGTGGATATTTATCCTCCAAGAGTTTGACTTTGATTTTATTTCGGCGAAGTCTAAAAAGTCCTTGGTCTTCGATGAGTTAATCTCGGAATTGTCGGTCGAAAGTGGTGATGTTTCACCTGAAGAGTCACCAATTGACGAATATCTTTTGATGATTGCATCTTTAGACCCCTATTATGGAGATATACTTTTGTATCTTTAGAATTTGAAGTGCCCTGCTTCTTCTTCTCATGATGAGAATCGATGAATATGACACCAAGCGTGAAACTATCTCATCCTCGATGAAAATTTGTATCGTCGAGGTGTAGATTGCATTCTTCAACGATGTCTTACTCACGAAGAAGCGAAGATTGTTTTGAATGACTGTCACACTAGAGTATGTGGCGGTCATTTGTCTGGGTTGGAAACAACCTAAAATATTCTTTGTGCAGGAAACATATAGCCCTCATTAATCAAATATTGTGTTGAGGCGGTCAAGAAGTGTCACCCATTCCAGATCTTCTATCGGAAGATGCGGGCACACCCTACTCCTATGTTTTCGGTCATTGTTGTCGGTCCCTTCACCAAGTGTGGGATTGATTTTACTACATATCACCTGACTTCTTCTAAGGGGCATCACTATATCATCGTACCAATATACTACTTCACTAAGTGGGTCTAATCTATGCCGACATTTAATAATGACGGGGAAGCTGCTACCATTTTTGTTTTAAATCATATAGTAGCAAGATTCAGTATCCTGAAGGAGATTGTCATCGACCATGGTAGTCACTTCTAGAATAAATTGATGAATTAATCAACATCAAATCTTGGGTTTAAATAGGAACATTCGTCAGCCTATTACCTGCAAGCGTATGGTCAGGTAGAAGTTGTGAATAAGTCTCTCAAGACTATTCTTCAACAGATTATCAATTTGGCCAAGTCAAATCAACATTTGATGTTATATTCGATGTTGTGGGCCTACCAAATTTCTATAAAGACTGCTACCTGTTTTTTTCCTTTTCAACTCATCTGTGGGCTGGAAGCAGTCTTACCCATTGAGTGTCAGATCCCTTCTTTAAAGTTGGTAGTGGAACTACTGCCCAACATTATGCCGCTTGAGGAATGTCTTCTATATATCGAGAAGCTTGATGAGAATCGTCGTGATGTAGCCTTGGATAATGAGGCTCCTAAGAAATGAGTCAAGTTTGAATATGATCGGTCTGTTCTCCCTCAGATTTCTCCAAAGGTGATCTTGTCCTGGTATATGACCAAGACAGAGATCCCCCGAGGGAAGACAAGTTCAAACCCAAATGGTTTATACTTTTCATCATGAAATAAGTCTTAGAGAAGGGTTCTTACCGTCTGGTTGATTTTGAGGGAAATGCCTTAGCGGAGCCCAGAAATGGGATCTATCTTAAGAAGTACTACTCTTAGGTCTACCACCTGGGTGGCTTCTTGTATATATGTATAGTCGTTTATACATTTTTTTCATTTTTTGTTTTATGGACATGTAGTTATTTATATATTCTTTTTCACTATGGAAGATGTCAAGTTAATCAAAGGTTTACTTTGGGTTCGCAAATGACACTATCTGGCATACTCAGAGGCTTGCTGCCGCAACTTGGGTGATTTTCACACCTAGAGGCCAATCGCTATCTTTCAGAGGTATTTGTCTAGGCAACGCAACCAATAATGTTTCCGAGTACAGTGCAATGACAAAATTACTACGTGATGCTTTTTCACATGGTGTTTCTCACCTCCAGGTTTATTTAGATGCTCAACTGGTTGTGTCCTAGTTAAATGGGTTTTACCACGTTTATGATCCTACTCTTCACCGATGATTCCTTAGGGTATGTCTGATAGAACAATATTTTAATTATATTACTTATTTTCATGTTCCTAGGATATTTAATCATTTAATTGATGCTCTAGCTAATCAAGTTTTAGATTGGCATGTTTCTCACATGTAAAAATAAAAGACACAGATACACATCTAAATACATTTGTAAAATATTTCACCCATAAAACAAGAAATGTGTATATGTGTGTGTGTGTGTGTGTGTGTCCAAAATGGTATCACGAGTACAAAGTTGGCATGAAAGCCTCAAATATAGTCGGTATAAATCGTTGGGCTTAAGCCCTCAAAATACATAGTACAAAAAGTTCCCTCGGCACATAAGTAGTCCGACGTTATCTAACATCTATGCCTATTGGACCTGTTGTAGTGGACAATGACATTCACAAGACGCCGGAATAACTGGACCCAGGTCCTAGGAACCCCTACTACATATGGCTACATAGCTGGGGGGAGATCCTCGATCTCAGCCATATGATTTGCATGAGTGAGAGCAGTGAGGTTCCTCTCTACTCATCATAGGACTCTATAAACCTCTCTGACTGGGGCTCCTCCTGTAGATTTTGGTCCTCCTACTGCTGCTGGTCCTACCTCTGATAAAGGATGACGCTTGGCAAAGTCTTCCGTTCAAAAAAGTCCCATTTCTATACATAACATATTTGTAAGTTAGTACTTTGATGCACACATACAAAGGATATATATAAAAATTTAAAAATTTAATAACTTTAAATTATATATGTTACCTATCTCTCCGTGCTCCTTTATAGGAGGAATGGACATGTCAAGATATATAAGGAAGCTAATCCCCACATAGGTATAGTCCTCTATGACTGGGATCTGACTTGCCCACCAGTCGAAGAATTTATTGTTGAAGGCCTCTTGGGTCCTTCCTCCACCCTGTCTAGGAAGTATGAACACCCACCTACATAATATTGGGAAGGAGGAAATATGCCCCTATACTATCTCTCTCAGACTGAGACTGGGCACCCTCTCGAATAAAAAAGAGCATAAAATAGTACCAAACCCTAAGTTCTTGTTGGTACACCTACGAAACTCTGTGAGCTATCTCTTCATGCATACTAGCATGGTAGTACTCCATTCAAAGATCATCATCTGTAAACACTGAACTATACAGTGCATATGTGCACRTGAGGCCTGATGGAGTACAATGGATCCAGTAATTTGCTCAATCATRAATAATATGACTCACAGGGAGAGTCTGGTAATATTATGAATCGACACATGAGAACCCACTTTATCGGTATTGGCCTTACAATGCATCATGATGTAATACTCTATGTTGTATGGCCCTGGAGGAAAAGTCCACAAGTTCACTAGTTCCCATCTCATAGAGAGGYCGATCAAGAAGTATATGTACTTCGTGGCTGKKGTCAAAGACCCTCTAACATGAACTCCTCTGCGTTGATATGCCAATACTCTACCAAGGCATTAAGCAACCTTGGTTGTGACCTCATGAACGAACACTGAAAAAAATTCCATAAGCCACACTGTTTTAGCATAGCAACAGCCACAGGGTCCTTCTCAACCAAGACATCCAACTCCTCRTGTCCTCTCTCTCTCCAGTGCACATACATCCTGTCATACACAAAAATTGGAGAGGGTTTAGTACTTGTGTTTTATTTTTTTCAATTTAAAAGGAGGTGTATGCAGGCTGTAGTTTGGACAACCACGTATGTACTCAGGTTGTTTATTACTCTGCCAGAGTACATACACATACTGACCTTGGACAAACTACGTACACACAGACACGACCCTTTTACAAGGGTGTGCTCCTTACAAACTAAAAATTAAATGCAAGTAAATGAATTTACAAGGATGAGGGGGGAATTTGTACTTGGTCCAAGTGGGAGGGTTTTCCATTCACCATAGCTCTCGAAATTCACGTTTTGATAAAAGTTTTTTTTTGACCTTTTTGTTAATTTCCAAATTGCAATGGTAAAAATGAGTTGTCCACCTCTATTTATAGACTTTTTTGGCCCTTTTCCCCCTAATTTGGTCCCCTTTTTCACTTTTCATGGCTTGATGGATACTCGAGTTCTCTTTTGAGTTATATTTCGGTCATTCTCATGGACTTGTCCTTTTGGTTTGGTAATTTTTGAGATGGGTCATATTTATATCGTCCCATGGTAAAAGTCATTTTTTCAACTTTTGCATATAGTTTAGGTTGTCACTCCCATCTTTCTGCATAATGTTGACTTTTCCACTTTTCCATAGGATAGATCCCATCGAGGTGTGACAAAAAACCTTCTCAACAACTTTAGAAGTGTTGTAATTAGGTGGTAGAGCCTACCTCTACATGGATACCCTAGGTAGATCCTTTGTTGTATTTTGACATGAGTTTTGACTATAGGATTGAGAGTCCTTGTTAGTCCCACTATGATTACATGTTGAATCCACATTCCTCTTGCTAATCATAATTCTTGGCCTTACCCATGAGACTCCCTAATGAACACGCTTTGTTGTCTTTCAAGCTCACTTTAAATTTTGAAAGCAACATCCAATGAGACTGTATTTATTCTTTTCGATCTTGTCTGGATTACTTGAGAAAAATATCCCCCCTGGAGTCTTCTTTAATCCCTTTTCAGTCTCTCTAAAATTGAAAATATTTTTGAGTGATCTTGTTGCCCTTCACGCTCACCAAACTCAAATTTGAAGGCATAGTTGTCCAATGGTAGTTTACCCCTTTTTCGGTTCGGATGGATAATTTTACAAATAAAGGTATGCTCTAGGAACTTCGGTTCGCTAGAAGAGTATTCTCAGGTATAAGTTTAACCCTCTTTCAGGCCTTTGGGACTAAATTTTTGAAAAAGGAACATTTTTCATTGGTTTTGGTTTTTCTCTTTTTCGGGCCTTGGAGATTACTTACGCAAAAGGAACCCCCCCAAAGTCCATAGTTAATCTCTTTTCAGACTCCCTAAATATGAAAAGATCACCGAGTGACCTTGTTCCTTTCACACTCGTTAAATTGGTCCAGAAAGAACATCTATTTGGCATGAGTTTAACCCTTTTTCTAGCCAATATATTATTCCAGAAAAAGGTATGCCTTGGGAGACTTGTCTCGCTAGGAGAGTTCACCTCAGTTATATTTTTTACCTTTTTGGGCTAAGGAGAAAACCTATAAAAAGGCCGTGAGTCCATAGTTAAGCTCTTTTTAGACTCCTTAAAATTGAAAATATAACTGAGTGATCTTGTCTCAATCATACTCATTAAAATGGTATTGAAGAGACATCTTTTCGGTATAAGTTTAACCCTTTTTCGAACCAACTAGACTAATTACGAAAAAGGAACTCCTTGGAGTCTTCTTTTATCATTTTCCAGACTCTCTAAACGTGAAAAAATCCATTGAGCTTACCTTCTCTAGGCTCGTAAAAATTTACATGGAAGTAGTCTTGTTGTGTCGTGATTAATCACATTGCGGGTCTCATCTTTGCGTCTTTGGCCTAATTCCGACTCCATGTTTCTCTCAACTGAACCTCTAAAGCATTCCTTAAATGCAAGCCTTGCAACACTCTTTTGCCTTTGTGATTTGTCACCTTGACCCATGGAAGAATTTTCCTCGAGTGTCCTTATCCTACACATGTCTCCTTTCCTTGAGCATCAATATGTTCCATGTGTTGGAACCAACTTACTTGCTCGCGACACTCGTTCCTCCTTTGTAACGTAGCATTATTTTATTCTTTTTCGAGCTCATTAAAAATTTGAAAAAGACAAAAAAATCAAATATTCCAAAAAGAGGGGAAGGGAACTATACACTCTTTTTTTGGCAGCAAGATAGTCACCCTTGGACAAACCACATACTTTTGTTTGTTAGTCAAGCATTGGGATCTAGTATGACCTTAGGAAGCTGTTCTCGCTACATAGAGTTATGTCCTCCTCCGTTTGGTTACTCTTCCAAACATATGGAGAGTTTGYAGTGCCTCTTGCATCACAGACTTATGTCAATATTACTTTTCCTGAGTCTAATCATCTTTCATTCTTTTTTCCAAGGGAAGTTTTATCCACCCTGAGTCAGCCATTCTGTAGTTTGTCTCTTGACTTTCATGAGTCAGCCATCCCGTGAGTCCAGTCAAGTCCAAATTCAAAATCGATGAAGTTTTGTGCTTGATGATTGAGATCCTCCAGTATTTACCCGAAGATATGTCGAAGACCTCAGAGTAGTGAGTCTTACACTCCTATTGTACTCCTACCTAAGCTATTGAAGATCTTGAATTTGTTGTGAGAGATATGAATTCCTCATCTCCAATCGCAGGCGTTGATGCTTCTTGAAGATGCATATTATATTTTACTTGAATATCATCGATTGATTTTGAGATGTAGATCCGTTGTGTATTGCTCGCGGCTACACTTTATATAGACATTTCTATGATATGGATCTATAGTGTACTTTATTGGCAACCATGATTAGTTCATATTGAGCATGGGTATGCCCGCCTCAGAGAGATTATTATTGTTTTGCAGATAACAACCTCCCGAACTCTGGTCTTGGGCTCACTTGACTTCGTGCCTTCCCATTCGTAAATATTTTGTAATGTATTTCGTCCATTAGTTTCTCTTCCGACATCACACATTAGGGGGCATATGTTATAGCCCCAAAAATTCTCTACCTATGCATACATGGCATTATCCTTTCTACTTGCACAATTTTCCAAATTACTATCRAGGATATCTATTTAAAAAACCATTTTTTGGAGCATGTACGAGCCCTACTTCACTACTTCTCATGTACATACGCTAGTTGCATACAAGAAATCCCACATACATACACTAKATGCACACTAAACAACCCGCGTTTACCTCCAAAATTTGCAAAAAATAAAAAATTGCAAGGAATTMAGCGGAGTTTACGAGCTATCGAGGGTTACCCAACCAATCCACCCATTGTAGTCTGTCCCCAAACCGAATAACTATCATTTTTTCATATAAAAAGAGGTATTGGGGTCAAATTCCATAATCAAGCATTAGAACAGAGAAACTCTACCAAAATCCCTTCCCCTTTTTGCCGAAGCTTTGCATCCCTTTCTGATATTTGGCCTCAACATTCCCCCTCCATCCCTCTTCCTATACAATCACTTCCTTACTTCCCAAGAAGATCAGTTGATTGTGAGAATTATTACAAGAGTGATGCACTTGGAGCAGTAGTAAGAGGAGCCCAGACTAGGTTCGTGGAGTGTCTGCCAACGATAAGGTTGTAACTATTTGTAATCTTTACATATGAACAAAAGAATCTCGTTTCTGTCCCAAATATTGGGTTTTGTGCTTATTTGATTAATGCATTCACATTTGCTTCTGAACCCTAAAAATGATAAATATAGAGATAATATCTTGTAGTTTTTTTCTAAATTGTTTATAGGTCAGATTTAGGAGGAGACCAACAGTGCAAGAAACTACAAAGGAGAAGGAGGTCTACACCAACTGAAAGAATCTAAGGTACACCCTATTTTCCTTCGCTTATATTTTAAGGTCAGATTGTTTGGGGTAGTTTAGAAATATGATTGTATTTTAATGGATATCAATGGTTTTCATATACTTTGACCCAATATAGTAATAGGGGGATTTTCCCCGCTAGCATCTACCATGATTTGTTTGCCTAACTTTCCCCTTTGACTCTTTTCTTCTATACCTTATGGTGTGTGTTTTATGTTTTCTCGAGCATTTTTGTCATGCATTAGTGAGATAATGTTTGAATTTATATAATTTGAGTAGCTCCCATCGGATGTGGAGCTAATTTCTATTAGTTTTGAAAATTTGAAATAAAAGAAAGGTGCTACAAGAATACCGTTTTTCTTGTAGCACCTGAAATAATGATTGATTTGAATGTGCTCAATCTTGAAAAATCATGTGAGTGGTTATGAGATTATGCCAGAGATCCAACAATGCCAAAAMATTATAATTTCATCAAAATGAGTATCARGATGATGATCTAGGATATCGTGTTTGTACCTGCCATTGTTTACATCAAATTGAGGTTTTTGGGCCACATTTTCAAACACAAATAGTGATGATTTTGAATTYTGTTAATATCTATATCGTGGCCTAACACGTGTTCTTCATATAAAATAGGATTMTTTACATCATTTGATTGTCCAGGAAACTCCAGAAAGACCATCAGTTTGAAACCCTAGCACCTGCAGGTTAATGAGTATAATGACCCCCCAAAAAGGTGGATATATCAGTCGATTATAACTAGAAGGAATATAATTTCTTGAAGCATTCCTCTAGATCATGAAATTTTTAAAAACTTAGGGTGGTTCGACTTCTGTTGTACATTCCAGGGTTATCATGAAGAAATATCCATGCTTTTCACATAGAATTTCGATGGATTTGAGACAGTGGTAAGAAAATTGTTGATACACATGACAAAACATTCAACTGGAGTTGTTTGTAGACTGTCCATGTATGTGGAACGGTGGTGCAAAAAGGATATGATTCCTGTTGATCATGTCAACCAGTTTCTGCTTCCAAAACATCAAAGCCCCAACTGGAGTCAGGGAATTCCACATAAATGGCTGAAAGAGGAATGTCAAAGCATTTTGGAAGAAGTTGAAGGTACATTAAATGTGAAGGGAGGTTCTCTGTTGTTAATTGTTATCATATAATATTGTTAATGCACTTAAATGGAAATATCCCTTTGTGTTGATTTTTAATTTACTGAAAATCTTAACAAAATGTCCAAGAGGGTACAAACTCATCTTGCAACTGCTGGTAAGAGTTTGTTTCATCAAGGTCTCATCAAAAATACGGTTTTGTATGCATTGAGAGAGACTGAAATTTCATGGAAATGGTTAATTAGTTCATTAAGTTTTGAAGAAAATGGATCAAAATAAATGGCCACTCCAGATAAGAAACCCAGAAAAGGAAAAGGATCTCCCAAAAATTCTGCAAGGTCACAAGAAGATTATGATGTATCCAGAAGAACTAGGTCTCATAAAAGGAAATATCGGTTGTAGTGAGAAATCAAGCTAGAAATTGATTCCTCTATTTTAAATTATGAAGTTAAAGGTTTTGACAGAGTTTACAATAAAAAAATGGAAAAACACACAACAGAGTAGCTGAAGGAATTCAAATTGGAACTTGAAAAATAATATCATCATGAACCTATAGGGAAGATTACTAATAAAAACAGAGTAAGCTTGATAAGGGAAAACAAGTTGCATATTACAAAAGCAGGCCTAAAACTAGGGAAACCAATAAACTAAGGCTAAATTCTAAAGCCTTATTCAAGCCTTCTCTGAAAAAGGACAATCTGATTGTTCTTGATGATGATACATATGAGAATACCCCACAAAAAATAAAGGGAACACAGAAACAATTGTTAATTATAGAAATAGTAAATCTTGTAGCTGATATAGAGCAAGATCCTATCTATATCCCACAAATAAATGAGCTACCAGACATACAAGAAATACAAATTTCAAAAAATTCTGCAGAAAAGGAAATTTGCAAAGGTATGTATGGATTTAGAGCAAGAAATCCCAAGTTATCTATTGATCTAAATATATCTGCACCAAAGGAAATTCCACAAGAGCTTGCAACAAAAACCACAGAGACGTTGACACCTGAAGAGTATGAAGCCATCATTGTAGATCTTAGGCATCAAAATCAGAAGTTAGTAGTGCAAAATTTGAAGTACTTTATTTTAGTCATTGGATTTTATCATGGTTTTCGAACAGCTGGAGGTGAACTTTAAAAAACTAAAAGAGGTTTTTTTCAATAACGGGTGATTTAATAAAACCTCTCTTAGTTTTTCAAAATCTATCACATTTTGAGATATTCAAAGAGTTATTTGAGACCTATTTTCAGGATTTCGCCAAAATCAGTTTCATGTTTTAGACACTAACTTTGGGCATGTTCTTTGAGTAACGTGAGATGGATTTTAAAAAATTGGAAGATTTTTTTGTCAAGAATGTGCTGATTTAAAAACAAATCTCTCAGTTTTTACACAGGTATCAAATTTTGGGAGATCCGAAGAGGTCTTTGAGACCTATTTTTCAAAATTTCACCAATCTATTTCTTGCAAAAAAGCTTAATTAATCTCATATCCTATTTTTTAGGGATCTTGAAATCAATTATTTGGATATTTTGAGGATTTGTTGCATTATTTATCTGAAGATATAAGATCCTTATGCATTTTTGAAGTATAGAGGATAGGTTTTAACCCCTGTTTTCAGTACCCCAACTCTAGTAGTATATTTGACACAAATTTGTCCTAGATTTGGAGTTTTAGTTGTCAGATTTCATGAGGATGATTACCAATTCAAATTTATTCCTTGATTTCTGGATATTATGGATAGATTTGACTCCCCAAAAGGTTGTAATGTGGTTAATAATCATATTTCTATATAAACATGAAAGAAAGATGAATTTTGGAGGGGGTTGGAAGTAGTGGTATTTTGGAAAAGACTATGTTTCTGATTGTAAAGGCTAAGACTTATTTGATTTTGCACTAAATGGAAAACTCTATCTGACAGTTATACTTCTCTTATTTTATTTTATTCTTTCTTTTCTTACTTGAATGCATATTTATCTTTTGCGAAGCATTTGATATATCTTGTTTATGATTTAAGCGAGTAAAGATTTTCTTGATTGCTTGTTCATTACCTGATTTGTGTTTAAGTAAATATTTCTTGTTCTTGAATGATATTTAGGATCAAGAATTTCTATGTGAGCGAACAGATTGAAAGCTTACATATCTTTTTATTTTATGATATAATCTACTATCTAATTCATCATATTGACTACCATTTACTAAGCAAGTGTGACAAGAACTTGTTCTTGTGATTTGAGATTGCTATTGTTATTTTACCCACTGCTTAACCTTGAAACCAATTTCAAAACCCAAAATAAACCTATTTTCATAAACCTTTGCAATAATTTGATGATGCCCTAGCTTTCCCTTTAACATTCAAGTGCAAATTTAGGGACTAACAGTAACCATAGACATACAACTACAAAATTACAGGAAAATAATAAAACAAGTAAAATCCTATCTTGTAGGAGAAAAACAATCTAAAATCAATTCAGTTTATGTGTGTAGATAAATGATCTAAAATGTTGAACTCATTCTTTATTAAGACCATATAAGTTGTTGCATTTGAATTAGATAACAATCATGAAAAATGCAATTTTTTTTTAATATTGCATAACCTGAATCAATTTACAGTTAAATAAATCAAATTAAATGATAATAATAATCTTCAGAAAGAAATTTCAAAAGACTATAATTATAAAATATTAAATGAAAGACTGAAAAAAAGTTCAGATTCCATTCAATCTTACATAAAGCAATGATAAATAGAAATGAGTATGGATTTTATTATTCTGATAAAGACAGTCATACATAGATTTTGATACCAGTTCCCAAATTCAATGCATCACTACCTCATAAAAATATTGATACATCAACTGCTCGTAAAGACTCTATTTTTATCCCTCTAAAAAACACAGTTTACAAAGGAAAGAATAATGAAGAAATGATAACAATCATTTTCTCCTCTCCAAAKATTTCCCCCCTTCAAGACTCACCATACTTTGTTTTATAATAGCAGAGTTAGGATACCCAAAGTTTGGTTACAAAACTGATAATCAAGAATAAACAACACTCTCCTGAAGACTAGGGCATCATCCAATCATTCGAGACAAGAGTAAATGGCAGGGTTTCTAAGAAGTTGAAAATTAAATCATTCCAACGATTTTCTGTCTGAGTTAACCCAAATTACACCAAATTACACCAGAAATAAAATAAAATTCCATCGATATTGTTGAATCCTCTCTGGTATAAATTTGATGCATTGGTGAGGCTTTTAGCAAGAAATAAGGCAAATTTAGTCAAAAACCCAAAAGATCATAAAAAACAGATGTGATATCATAAAGCCTTTATAGTCTATAACACAAATTTTACTATAGCCTTTTTTTATTTAAAAAAAGTGATGCCATAACTTTGTTGTGGTAGCTTGATTTCTCATAGACTAACAATTTCAAAGGAATTCTCTTGAACAAGAAACTTTGAGACTATGTTTCTAGTGTCTTACTAATTCAACACACATGTCATCTCTCATTAAGGTCTTCATCGACGATTTCGTTAATTGATAGAGGGGTGATTTGTTACATACTCATAATAAATGTGACGCCAAAGGTAATGAGTCTCAACTAGCAAATATGCTTAAATTTTTTTCCAACAGGAGTTACATAAAAAAACTCGCCATATCGCCATGTTTCCAATGGTTAACTCAACACTAGATAATTCTTACATTGACAACAAAACAAGATGCGTGTGCATAAAAGGAAATTATCATGACTCAAAAACTTAATAAAAAAACCTTTAAAGTGTCAATAACTAGTTTGAAAATGAATACGTGACACAACATAATAGAGAAATAATTCTTGAGTTCAAAACCATCATACCACCGTGGCCAATGTAAAATAGAACCAGAAAATTCAGGTTGTGAAGATGATGGATTTAACCAATTCAAGCTAYAGAAATAGACCTTATGACCTTGAGTTAAAATGCCAAATAAACCATCAAAAGCATCGAGAGGTAGAAATATTCCCCATAATCGTGTTTGGAATTTCATGCTTGCAGCCATGAAATTCCAAAACGAAAAAGAAATCATGATGAGCRCAAATAATTGACTTTAAAATCATTTTTCAATAATTCATCAAATTGAAATGATATAATTAATGTCTTGAAAAAAAAAAAAAAAACTTATACAATCAATCATTTATGGCAACATATTAAAAATAGGGAACCCATCTCATTTAGAAGAAATGGAGGGGCTTATTTTTGACCAACATAGGGATAATGGTCCACTGAGAGAAACACAACTATAGACAAACTTGTCAAACTATGTTGTGTCGTACGACCCAGAACTGCATGCTTTTAGAGATGTACGCGACTGTCCCTACTGCACACCCGTATACACATGCTTGTCTCCACTGGCACCTAGGTACATGTATAGAAATCATGTATGGAAAATTATGTACGACACAACTCTTCCATGTGGCTTCACTTGAATGAAACCCACTTGTGGTAGCTTTTGTTCTCTCTTATCCTTGATCTGATCTCTAGATGGAAGTACTTCTCCACCTATCCAATATCTTTAATGATAGTCATTCGTGATGCAATTCTATTTGTCCTCTTTCAATCTCTCTCGATCAACCCAATAAAGATGTCTCAAGTGTCTTCCTCCTTCACCCTAGCCTTGATTTTATAATCATGATTTATAATCTATTTCTAATCTCCAAAGCGATTGACAAGTGAGATTACTTCTCACTTCACTTGATATTTATATTACATGCTAATTACTTTTAGCATTTCCTTAAACAACTCAATTAATTAAATAATTGATTAATAAAATCACTTTACTTTAATAATTTCTTTAACTAAAGTATCGTTACCAAGATAAAAGGATTTGAATGACTTTCACATGCTAGACATGAATCCTATGTGGAAATACATGTCTGATGCTACATGCATCAACACTCTCTCTTAATGAGGAATGTATTATGCACCACTCCAAGTTTGTCTCTAAAGAACACAAACTTCCCTTTCTCCAAGGTCTTGGTCAGAGTATTTGCAACTTTCTCATCTATGGAAATATATTGAAGCTTCACTGCTCCCTTCTATATCATATCCCAGATGAAATGGTATCTGATATCAATATGCTTGGACCAGTCATGGAATAATTGATTCTTCAATAGTTTGATACAACTCTTATTATCGCAGTATATCACCGTAGGCTCGAACTCTTGATCAAATAAACCTATAAGCAATTTACGAAGCCAAATAGCTTCACAACTAGCCATTATCGCTACCATATACTCTTCCTTTATTGAACTAAGTGCTACAGAAGTTTGCTTCTTGATGAACCAAGTAATCATTGTTGATCCCAAGTTGAAGTAGCACCCTGAGGTTCTCTTTCTGTCTACTGCACTTCCTTCCCAATATGAGTCTTTATATTGCTAGAACTCCACTCCATCTTCTCCAAGATATCTCAATTCATACTCCATTGTACCTCTCAAGTACTTGAACACATTTTTTTTCTACGATCCAATGCATCTGACTTTTCTCCACCATGAACCGAATCAAGGTGTTCACATCAAAACAAATATCTATCATGGTGTAGACCAAATACATCAAGGACTCTATCAGCTACCTGTATATCCTGGGATCTACCACCTCTAAATCTAAAGTGATAACCTTCTTCAGATTGGTAACCATAAGTATAGCCATTGGTTTACAGTCGTCCATCCCGAATCTCCTCAAGATCTCTATTGCATACTTTCCTTATCCAAGGAATATCTCTCTTGATACTTTCCATACCTCTAATCCCAATAATTAATGCATCAAGCCAATGTCCTTCATCTTGAACTCGCTAGCTAAGTCTGCTTTGCACCCTACAATAAGTTCCTCTACACTCGTGAGAAATAAATCATCAACATATAGAACCAATATGAGAGGATCCTCTCCAACAAGTATGAAGTACACATTAGAATCCACATCACTCTTGGTAAATACCATACTCTGCAAGTATATTTCAATCCTGGAATACCACGCCCTGGGTGCTTGTTTGAGTCCATACAAGGATTTCTTAAGTCTACACACAAGAGACTCCCTCCCATGTACATCAAATACTTGACGTTGTTCTATGTATACTTACTCCTCAATGATATCATTGAGGAAAGTTGTTTTCACATCCATCTGATGTATCCTCCACCTCATAACTGAAACAATAGAAATAATAGCTCTAATAGAAGCATATTTGGTGACTGGAGAAAATGTCTCCTCAATGTCTACTACCTCTTTCTAGGAGAACCATCTCTCCACAAACCTCACCTTGAAATTCTCGATGCTACCATCTCCAACATGCTTGATATTTTAGAGCCACCTATAGCTCACAAATGACTTCTCCTCCAGTCTCGACACTATGTCCCAAACATCATTCCTCATAATAGAAGTGTATTCCTCTACCATGGCATCCCACCATACCTACAGATCTGATTCTTCCTCAAAACTTGAAGGATCAACATCAATGATGTTACTCATAAGCGCCATATAGTTTGGAAACTTATTCAAAGGCCTGTGCTCTCTGATTTCACTCCTAGGAGCCTCATCAACATCCTTTAATGTCTATAATAGCTACGAGGGTCTCCTAATAGGACTAGAAGGGGATAAATCCTCATCCCCACCTGAAGTATGAACTGTTGACTGTTTCTCATCCTTTGGAGCCTTCTTCTCCGTGTCCTATGTCACTGCTAATGACTTCTGAGATCTCCTAGATGAAAATTTATCCTTGAACTTAACATCTCTGCTCACAACTATCTTCCTCTGTGCTGGAATGAAGATCCTTTAAGCCTTGGAGGTATCTATGTACCCCACAAATACACCCTTCTATCCTGAAGGTTCTAAATTCGTCCTCTTCTCCGCATGCACATGGATGTAGACTAGAAAACCAAAGATCCTCAAATGTCCTATCTTTGGCTCCACTCCTGAGAATGCCTCCTCTGGAGTATTTTCCCCCAATATCTTGTGAGGACTCTTATTTTGCACATACATTGTCTTATTACATTCCTCTACCAACAAAAACATAGACAACTTCCAGTCATGTATCATAGTCTTGGCATAACCAATGATGGACTGATTCTTTCTCTTTGGAACCTCATTCTGCTGAGGATTGTATGAGAAATTGAACTCTCTCTTGATCCCTGTACCCTTACAGAAATACTTGAAGTCATTGGAGGTGTACTCTCTCCCATTATTCGACCTCAAGACCTTGATMTTYTTAGTTATCTAGTTCTCCACTCGAGATTTAAACTCTCTGAATCAAATGAAGACCTCATCCCTGGTCTTCATAAAGAAGATCCAAGTTTTCTTGGAAAAATCATCAATAAATGTCACATAATATGATGATCCCTATAATGATGCTACTGRCATTGGCCCACTCACATCTGAATGGATAATATCCAATATCCCTTTGGAACTACTCTCATTGCTTAGAAAAGCATCCTTGGCATTATTTCCAAGTCCACACCCTTTGCGCACTACCTGCTACTCAATATTGACTTTTGGAAGACCTGTAACAATTCCCCTCAAAATTGGAAAAGCCCTTTAGTGTAGGTGTCCCAACCTCCTGTGCCACAATTCACATAGGTTGTCACTATCATGTACCAAAGATTGGACATGATTGCCCTGTAACTTGTATAATTTCGTTCTCTAACCCCAATGACCACTACATTGTCTGGGATAAGTTTCTCTGGATGTATGAGTACTTTTCCTCTCTGAAAAGCAAGGGAAAAACCCCTTTCCTCCATAGCTGAGATTGAAAGAAAATTATTTTTCAAACTGGGTATATAAAGAACATCTTAGGCATCTAAAAAACCTCTTGACTCAAGCTAGAACGTGATTGTTCCCTCTCCCTTCACTGCATACTTGGAATCATCACCAAGATGCACATGAAAATATGAGTTCCTCTCCGTTAGATTACTAAATAGATATAGTGATTTTTTCATATGATGAGATGCACCATTGTCCAAGAACCAAGCACTCCTCATAGTTGTG
>JASDQU010439801.1:9687-20970 GCA_032191745.1 Picea mariana | reverse complement strand
CACTTGTACCCAACTTTAGAACTTAGGATAAAATAATTATCCATACTTTATGATTTAAGAAATATTAATATAATATTCCTTTTTGGCTTAAGCTCCCTAGATTATCCCCTTTCCTTAACTTAGCCCCTCCCTTTTCCTAACTAGTGGAGTTTAGTCCCACATCTCTTTTATCATGGTCAGTCTACGCGTAACGATGTATTTATATTAATTATAAGACGTACAAAAATAGGTGCATTGGCCTTTAACATATAGGCTCTCTGACCTAATCAAAACATACGCATCCTATATTATAATAACTGGCTCACCAACCTATAAAACATAGCATATACACAAAGTCTCGATGGCCTCACAATCACACGCACTCAAGTTGTTGCGCACGATATCCAAGAATGTGCACACTTCCTCATTTTACTGTGTAGTACATGCGCACACTATACCATGAAATGTGCATGTAAAATGATGTCATACAACTTACCAGCTTAAGTACATTTGCATTTACATTTACAATTGGGTTCGGCCTTAGGGATATTACACCTCTCATCTCATATTGTTTTCCAAAGAGCCCTTCCAAGGTGGTACAGGATTCATTGGGTGTTTTACAGGAAGATATGTGAAAAAGGAGATTGGGAGAGATGAGACTGCAAATTGTTCTGAATGCTTCTTCCACTCGATTCAGATACTTGGATTTTTATATGGATGATGTTCGTTCTATATCTATATTCAAGTTTAACCTGTACAATCCTCTGGTTCGTAGATACATGATTATTCTCTCCTTCCATGCAAAGTAATTGTAAGGTGTAAGAATGACTTCTTTTGGGAATTCCATTTTTTTGTTGTCTTCAATATTTGGTACCTGGAAAAATAATTTGGCGTAGATTTTGCTTAGCAATTCGTTGGCTCTGATACCTTGTAAATGTGTTCAACCTGGACATAATATCTATCTAGAAAATACCACACACATTTGCAGAGATAAATTGAGAAAGAATAAACAAGAGAGAAAGAATGGAACAATTATCATTAACTGTAATGAATAATTTGCACATGATATACTCTGTATTGCTCAACCAATGCACACTGGAGGAGAATAAAATGTGCCATAATGGTGTTATAGAGTTATCTGGACACACACCAACAATTATGAGAGTGAACTGCCACCTAGTCTTGTCTCTGGGGAAGTTACAAGAGTGAACTACCACCTAACTGACTTAACAAGTCTACTAGTCTTCAGTTAACTGACAGAAATAGAGTGAAGTGAGGAGGAGATCAAGGAATAATTGATAATGCGCTAGTCTAGTGATGATACCAAGGCTAATGCACATTAGTTGGTTATGATCCCAATTTTTCATGGTGACAAAACCAATGCAACATCTAATCTCCATTCAACTAGTCAAACTAACCTGAAAAGTGAAGAGAATATTCTCCCTAGAGGAATATTCTTCCTAAAATATAGTAGATTGAATAATGACTAATAATGAATAATAAACAAGGAAAAAGCTTAGGAAAAATAAATCCTAGGTGCATTTGAAGTAACTCCAACATAATGCCGGGGTCAACACTCATTTTTGTCATAATTTCTTTCATCTCAGTGGCTTTAGTCATTTCCTCCTCCAAGGTATCCATTTGGAATGTTGTGATAACATATTTCACATTCGAGGGATTTGCATTCTTATAACAATTGAGAATGATTTGGTAATTTGGTATTTTATCTTCTAGAATCTTACTCAAGGTTTTATTGAACCTGATATTAAAATCTTGTATCATTTCATTCTTCCTCAAACCAATCTGGGTGAAATCGATGAGAAGGGTATGAGCTTCAAAGCTTCTTCGGCCTTGTCAATTTCTACCGCAGGTTCATGTTGGGATTCTCCCATATTGCATGGTACCTCAAGAAAGTAACCAGGGGTGCTGGTAAGGAAGAATTTGTGTGGGGTCGGTCCCAACAACAAGCGTTCGATGATTTGAAGTAGTGCTTGTGCTCAGCCTCAATACTTTCACTATCAGAACTGCACCAACCCTTTGAGATCGTGATAGATGCTTTTGACTATGCTCTGGGCATCGTTGTCACTCAGCATAGCCACCCCGTGGCCTATCATAGTGAAACACTATCATATGATGTTTGTAAGTACCCTACTTACGACAAATAAACGTACTCCATTGTGCAAGCCTGCAGCTAGTGGAGACATTGCATTCTTGGGAAGGAGACAACCATCCAAACTGATCATAAGACACTACAGTTTATGTAGACACAAGGCAAATTATAGAATGACCACCATCAGAAGTGGTCCACATACTTGCAACAATTCCACGTCAACATCAAGTATAAAATAGGAAGCAACAATCGATTCATTGATTGCCTGAGTAGACCGCTAGTTGTGAAACTCGCCATGGTGCTAAGGTCTTGTGAACATGATACGTTTGGATGGCCCCAACTCTGTGAGACATACCTAGACTTCACCACCACCTAGAGAATGTTTGTCTCACACGCAATTATCTCTAATTTCCATCTTCAGGATGGGATATTGTGTCGTCTGGGCCATATCTACATTCCATGAAGCAAGTGAGAGAATATGCAATGGTAATCCCACTACAGTCAGGTGGAAGGACACTTCGGCATCGAAAACACAGTGGCAATGTTGCAAAAAATATTCTACTGGTAGAAACTTCGACAAGAGATCATCAAGTATATCATATCCTGCACTGCCTGCGTTAATGCCAAACCGATCACTAATAAAAAGGGCCTGTACACCCCTCTTCCTACTCTTGACTGGACATGGGAATCCATATCAATAGAGTACATGTCGGGCCTCCCATCCACCAAGTGGGGAAATGAATGTGCTTTTGTGGTTGTTGATCACTTTTCTACAATGGCGATTCTGGTAACCTGCAAGAAGAGAATCAAAAAAGAGGGCACTACCATGCTCTTCTTTGAATGATTCTGGGTACATTTTGGAATCCAAAAAACCATTGTCTCATATCAGGAAAATCAATTTATCAACACATTCTGATCGAGTCTCTGGTCACTACTGGAGACCAAGCTCACCAAATCCACGACCCTCCACCCCCAAACAAATGGCCAAACTGAGGTCATAAATCGAATTATCGTGCATATATTGCACATGTATAATTCCAAGCACCCTTGCACATGGGATGAGAGTCTTCCCTATGTCCAACATAGATACAATAAATCCCTGTGGCTATTTTTAATAGCTCAATAGTTGGTAGAGTTATTAGAGTTGGTCTTGTGAAAATTACACCAAACTATATTTTTGGTCATCGACAAGGAAGAAATATAAGGTTGAGAATGAGAAGGGGATGGGTTATTAGCCTAGGTTCAATTGGGCGGATATAGAATGTGAGGATCCACCTTTCTTTCTAATACCAAGGCTCGTAAGAAGACCTTGTCTAGAGAATCGTTGTCAAAAATATCTACCTTCCACTGGAGAGGTAACAATAAAATAAAATTGAATTTAATCATTAATACCTCGTTTGGTTCATTGATCTGTAGTTTGATACTCAACATGCATAATACATTGATGTAGCCTTGAACCAACCGATTGGAAAGTTCATGGATTTGTAACCATTTTAGGAGTAAATTATGAAGGTAGTATAAAGGGTACAAGTGTTCTCTCAAGGCCCGACAGAACCTATCCCATGAAGTAATGTGGCCATTTGTCGAGGACGAAGTGCCAAGATCAATGATCAATTCTGCATTTTTTAAGTGTGTGTCGCACCAAGTTTGGGTGATTCCTTCAAGTTGGAGACTGGATATTTGCAATTTGGTATCCTCCTCCATCTCAGACGAGGTTTTGAAATAAGTGGAGAGGCTACAGATCTATGAATTCATGGTCTCGCAATTCATTTGGCCGACGAACTTGGGTAATTGAAAATGGGTGTCCAACTGCATGGTCATTGGAGGTCTTCCCTATTGAAGTTGAATCAGTTCTTGGAGAACCAACACTAAATCTTCCATGGGGATTGATGTGTCTACATTGGATTCCTCACTAGAGGCTTCTCGTCGAGGCATCATGGTTGGCATATCGGAATAGACCATGAGGAGGGTGTGAAAGAATCCATGAGAAGGGTGAAATGCATGCTCTGAGAAGAAGAGTGAGACTAAGTATGAAGACCCAAAAAATATTGTGAACCTGGTGGATGAAATTCTAGTCCCAAGGACATAACACACTCTAATACCAATTGATATAAGTGTGAGGGAATTTTTCTTAGAAACTAGGAAATCATGTAATATGGAGGGCACCTTACAAGAAGAGTGGAAAGCAGAATTAAATAGATGGGGAGGGTGTAACAATGGATCTGAGTCTGAGGGGAGAATTCTCAGCAACTAGGAAAATGTGTTGGATGGAGGGTGAATCAGAGGAATAGTAAAAGGTAAATTAGCAAGGGAGAGGGGTGTATCTCCTGGGAAACTCGCTCTCCTTTATTAAAAATGAATCTCTTATGTGCCCCTTCAAGTTGCCAACAATTGAGGGAGAAATTGATATACTTACACCAGAAAAGAGATGTGCACCAATTCCTTTGGTGCGCATTATTTTTCTCAACAATCACAGAAGAAAAACAAAAATGAAATTTCCTCTCAACTTTTCTCAAAAACAGAAAAAATATTTACAAACAGAAGAAATGAATAAACATGAAGAATCAACAAAACTTCATCAAATGTATTAGAGGATTTTCTCCCTTCTCAAACAATCAATGCGATCTTCTACAAACAATAAATGTTGCTTTATTCTTCTGCATTTCTCTACTCAATTGGATTGGCAAGATAAATTTCTTGCAGCATTTATTGACACAAGTAACTATTCATTAAAATAGACATTGCCATTATTTACTTAGACTAGAAAATTCTTTATTACAGTAAAAGACTAACTACGGCTAAAAACGATCAAGAAACTATCATAGAATTACTTCTCCTTCTCGCCTTTATTACTACGGACAACTTGTACTTTGTTTTTTGCTTCCTAAGGAAGGTTGACATCCTTCCTTATTGGTCCAATTCCTCCCTGTTTAGATCCTGAAGTCTTCATGATTCTACCACCAATGGAGGGAAAGTTCGTTCCACTATTTCAACTGTCATCCACTTGTCCTTTATTTGGAGTTTTGTATTGTTGACCGACCAGGTATGAAACATTCCGAGAGTAGAGGAAGTATTGTGGGAGGTGTCATATTAGTGAGATTTTCTAGATGAACATGGAGGGTCAAACACAGAGAGACGTTGTTGGTATTGATATCATGGTGAGTGGCTATGGTATCAGTTTGTGGTAGTGGTCAATTGATAGACGGTGAATTAAGTACATAGTTTCACCTAGCCTGTTGAAGTTGGTATTGATGAGTCTTGGCATTATACATCGCTTGTTGGTGTTGTTGGTAAGGAATACCAAGAAGGAGATCGACACAATCTAACGGTGACACATTGTAGATCACAGTGTCATGAAAAGGATCAATGGAGAAAGTGACAGTGTAACACTGAGCAATAGTAATGCGAAGATCACCCTTCTGTACCCATCAGGATGATATGTATTAGGGTGTGGGGTGGTGGGGAGTTGCAGATGTTGAAAAAATTCTTGTGATAGCAGATTCTTTTGACTCCCATTGCCCATAATGAGAGTGACGAGCTCATTTTTAATTTGGTAGTTTTGAGTGAATANCGACTTGGTTCTGGTGTAGTCATGATAATGAGGAATGGTTCATCTTCAGTGGGGTTGGTGAGAGAGATGAATTCTGGTTGCTCAGGAAACTTAGTGGGTGTGGCCTATGCAAACAAGGTCTGATGGGGGTGGTTGTTTTTAATAGCTCGAGAGTTTGCAGAGTTATGGGAGTTGGTCTTGTGAAAATTACACCAAACTACATGTTTGATCACCGACGAGGAAGAAGGATAAGGTTGAGAATGAGAAGGGGATGGGTTATCATCCTGTGATCTATTTGGAGAATATCGAATGTGAGGATCCACCTTTATTTCTATGGCTAAGGCCTGCAAGAAAGCCTTGTCCAGAGAAGCACTGTCAAAAAGATCTACCTCCTGAAGGAGAGGTAACAATAAACCATAATTGAAATTAATTATTAAAACCTCATCTTGTTTGTTGATCTGGATTTGGATGTGCAACTTGCATAATACATTGACATATCCTTGAACCGATTGATTGGAAAGTTGACGAAGTTGTAACCACTTTGCAAGTAAATTATGAAGGTAACCTAGAGGGTAGAATCGTTCTCTCAAGTCTTGACAAAACGTATCCCATGAAGTAATGTAGCCATTTGTCGAGGATGTAATATCGAGCTCAATGATCAATTTCGCATTGTTCAAGTGTGTGTCCCACCAAGTTTGGGCTATTCCTTCAAGTTGGAGACTGGATATTTGCAATTTGGTAGCCTCCTCCATCTCATAGGAGGTTTTCAAACAAGTGGAGAGGCTATGGATCCAAGAATCCATGATCTCACCATTCATTTTTCCGGTGAACTTGGTTAATTGAAAATGGGTGTCCAGTTGCATGGTCATTGGAGGTCGTCTCTGTTGAATTCGAACCAGTTCTTGGAGAGCCAGTGCCAAATCTGTCATGGGGCTTGATGTGTCTTCATTGGATTCCTCACTTGAGGCTTCTTGTCAAGGATGCATGGTTGTCAGCCCAGAATAGACCCTGAGGAGGGTGTGAAAGAATCCCTAATAAGGGTGAAATGCACGATCTGAGTAGAAGCGTGAGACTAAGTATGAAGACCCAAAAAAAAATTGAACCTGGTGTGAGGTCGTTTTTCTTAGCAACTAGGAAATCATGTAATATGGAGTGTGCCTTAAAGGAAGAGTGGAGAGGAAAATTAAATAGATGGGGGAGGGTGCAACAATGGATCTTAGTGTGAGGGGTAAATTCTCAATAGCTAGAAAAACATGTTGGATGGAGGGCGCATCAGAGGAAGAGTAAAAGGAGAATTAGCAAGGGAGAGGGACATTTCTCCTCAGAAACTCACTCTCCTTTATTAAAAATGAATCCCTTATATGCTCCTTCACGCTGCCAGCAATTGATGGAGAAATTGATATACACACACTCCATAAAAGAGATGCGCACTAGTTCCTTTGGTGCACACTCTCTCTCTCAGCAATCACAGAAGAGAAAAAAAAATGAAATTACCTCTCAACTATTCTCAAAAATAGAAAAACGATTTACATACAGAAGACATGAATAAGCACAAAGAATCAACAAAACTTCATCAAATATATTAGAGGATTGCCTGCCTTATTAAACAATCAAGGAAATCTTCTACAAACGCTAAATGTCTCTTTATTCTTCTACATTTCTCTGCGCAATTAGATTTTCAAGAGAATTTTTTGGCAACATTTACTGACACAACTAAATATTCATTAAAATAGACATCGCCATTATTTACTTAGACTGACAAATGATTTATTACAATAAAATACTGACTGACGCTGACAATAATCAGAAAACTATCATAGCATTACTTCTTCTTCTCGCCTTGCTTGCTACAGACAACTTGTACTTTGTTGTGCAATGCCTAAGGAAGATTGATGTCATTCCTTATTAGTCGAATATTGTATTGAAAGGGTTTTAAGAACCTTCAAATAAGGAATCCTATGAAACCATGATTCAAGATCACAAGGATCAGTTCATAGAAAATGAGAAGAATGATGAAGAAACATTGTATCTCATTCAACAAGGCTTGGTTGAGAGATTTCTTCCCAAAATTGTACCAATAACTAGTTCCAAAGAGGCTTGGAATATCTTTGAGTTGACATACAGTGAAAGGGGCAGCAACACCGATCAACATCAATATGAGTTACAAAGTATTGCAACTATTTATGAAGTGACTATTGTAATAGAAGAAGTAGAATAATTTGACATTGCATAAATAATCGAAAAAGATATGAAAGAACCTCTTAGAAAATAACAATATATGGAAACTGCAATTGTTGTGAACATTGAAAAGAAATTTGTAGAGAAAATTGTGGAAGAAGAAGGTAAATTTGTACGAGATGTAGAGAATGAACATGGTAAAGAAAGCGAAGCCCATTGTGTAAATACACATACATATGTATATGAAATTGAAATTACCTTTGTAGCATGAACATGGTAAAGAAAGATAAGCCCACTGTGTAAATACACATATGGATGTATATGAAATTGAAATTACCTTTGCAACAATAGAAAAATGTGAGGAGAATTTAGCAATGGAAGATTTCGAACACATCAATGAGGATAGAATGAATGTTGAATTTTATGTTGAATTATCTTTTATTGAGGAGTGGCTTACATAGGCCAAGTATGATGGAGATCAAAGTGGTGACACAAAATTATCCAAGAACCAAATAAATAGGCAACCTTCGAAGTTGTTGACACTATTGCAGTAGTGCAAGAGGAGATCAATGAAAATAAAGATGTTTTTGATCTTATAGTGGTTGAAAAAAATGTTAAGTCAACAATACTTGAAGTACAAGTAGTAGAAGAATAAGAATTACCAAAGGAAAAATATAAAGATGATGAAGAAGATGATAAGAAACATTATGTAGAATATAAAATTTGGAGAAAAAAAAGAAAAAACTCTTAGAAAATAGAGAGTACAAGCTACACCAACATGAAGTAAATAAGGTAAAACATTTTAGTTTTTAGTTAATATCAAGTGTTATAAGCCTAGATGAGACTTACACCAATAGGCCATCATGTTATGAATTTTGTAAGAATTTTTTAAGCCTATAGAGGCAGTGTCCACTGTCAAGGGTTAGATAATTTTTGAAAGGAGTTTTAGTTACTTCCAGTTAGCTAAAGAAATCTCTAGAAGAATTGAGTTCTCTTATTAGTAAACTTTGTGTATTTATCTCTTCCTTCAACATTCAAAGTAGTTCAACATTCAAAGTAGTGCAAGGATGAAGTTTTAGAGTCACAGCTCGTCTTGTGTTTGGTTTTGTGTGTTTTTTTTCTTGAATTCATTGTTTTTTTCTCATCTTGTGTTTGGTTTTTTGTGTTTTTTTTGTTGAGGTCATTGTTCTTTTCTTCTATGGAACCACAAAAGAATGTTGACTATTTATAATTAACTCCCTAAGTCGTGCAATATTTTAAGTAAATCCCTAATTCATGCATTGTAATATCTTGAATAGGTTAGAATGGAATGTAAATTTTGGCGATGCCAGAGTTATTTTACTTCGAAAAAAAAATTCATGACATATTTATTAGTAACTCTAAAAGATAAACTATGCTTATGTACAATGGTGTGATCATCATAATAGCATTATAGTAGAAACTCCCTAGTTGTATGGTGACGAAATTTGTTCATATGCTCAAGTCATTCCTTTTGCTTTTACGAAAGAGCCTCCAGCTGCTTAGTATCCTTCCTTGCCAAAGTATATGGGAAAATTAGTGTCCATCATTTATTGAGTTGATCTATTTCAAGTGTTTTGAAAGAGAGACTACATTTTTAAAGTTGAAAGTTACAATCCTATCAAACAATTCTATTTATGCAACTTGCAATCTAAATTTTCCTACCTAGTTTCTCCCAAATATTAGATGTAGGTTTGGAATAACAGACATTAGGGTGGCCAAAATTAATCCCCACGATGGCAACAACAAGACCTCCAAGACAAGTGTAGTAAAATATATTGATCTTCCTCCTCGCAATTTAGGTTTGTTTATTCATAAGAATTTTACAATAATACATACTATACTACGGTTGTGATAAATTGTGAAGCAAGAAATGCAGAGAGAAAAGAATAGAACAGAAAATTGTATATTAGAATATATGAAGAAGAGTACAATGAGAAGTAAGTCTAAAGAAGATACTATGCAAAGGAAATAGCTGAGCTAAATAGTCTCAAGCAAATCAAGAATAGAAAGTACAATTGTCTAGTATAGATGGCAGTGTACAGTCATACTGTTGAGGTTACATTATATTTAACACTCCCTCTTAAACTCAATAGTTAGAAACATCAGCACTAATTATGCCTAAGTGTTGTCTCTGAAAGTCAAAAATTGACTTTCTTAGTGGCTTTGTAAAGATATCAGCAAGATGATCTCGAGAACCACAGAATTGCAGTGCAATATCACCATTATTGACTAGCTCGCGTATGAAATGAAAACGAGTGTCAATGTGTTTGCTTTTCTTGTGAAACATGTGATTTTGGATAAAGCAATTGCTGAAGTATTATCACAAAAAATAGGAGTTGGATCATTTTCTGTATGTGACATATCTTTCAATATTCTTCTCAGCCACATAGCTTGACAAGAAGTTGAGGTAGCAACGACATACTCTACCTCTGTAGAAGATATCGAAACAATTGGCTACTTCTTTGATGCCCATGAGATTAGGTTTGTGCCCAGTTGAAAAACATGTCCAAATGTGCTTTTCCTGTCATCTAGGTTGCCTGCAAAATCACTGTCTATGTAACCAGAAAGTTGATTACTATCATATTTACTGTACCATAAGCCGAAATTGAGAGTTCCTGCAACATATCTCAAAATTTGTTTTTCCATTTTCCAATGAGAATATTTTGGGGATTCCATGAATCTGGAAACAAGGCTGGCTGCATACATAATGTCAGGCCTAGTTGCTGTAAGATACAACAAACTGCCTACTAAACTTTTGTACAGGGTAGAGTCCACTGTAGGACCTTCATCATTATTGCTCAATTTTGTGCCTAGTGGTATGGGGGTTTCTGCTGGATTGCATCCTTCCATGTGAAATCTTTTTATGATGTCTACTGCATACTTTTGCTGAAAGACAAAAATTCCTTGGGTTGATTGATTAACCTCAATCCCTAAAAAATATTTCATTATGCCAAGATCTGTCATCTCAAACTCAGATTGCATGGCATGTTTAAAATCGGTTAACTCAAGATTTCTTGTATAGATCATGTCATCAACATATAAACATACAATCAAAATTTTACCATGTTGATCTATTTTGGTGTAAAGAGTTGGCTCATTTTGGCTTCTGCTGAAACCACTTTTGATCACATAAGTGTCAATTCTGTTGTACCAAGCTCTTGGATCTTGCTTTAATCCATACAAGGCTTTCTTCAACCGATATACTTTGGTTGGGTGCTCTTGGACTTCAAATCCAGGTGGTTGATCGACATAAACTTCTTCTTCTAAAAAAACATTCAGGAATACTGACTTAACATCCATCTGGTATACTTGCCATTTGTGTTGGGATGCTATGGCCAATAGAGTCCTTACAGTGTCTAATGTTGCTACTGGAGCAAAAGTTTAACCATAATCAGTACCTGGTTGTTGTGAGAATCCTTTGGCAACAAGTCTTGCCTTGTGTTTT
>JASDQU010439800.1:91668-104862 GCA_032191745.1 Picea mariana | reverse complement strand
TACTTATTGTTGTTTAATGCAAGTCATTTATATTTAGTTTTATTTTAATATTTTCCCAAAATATCTAGATAAGGGAGGTTGATGGATAATAATGAGGGTGGTTGAGGAGACTTGGGGAAGGGTGTATGGAAACTTGATAAATAGGGAGGAGAAGTGGTGAGGAAGGGGGATTTGGTAGGTTTGAGCATGATGAGAGGTTGTGAAATCTTTGGAAGATATATTTCTTATGATGGTTTTCTTTGAGCATTGTGCTTTGCTGTTCTTGGAGTCACGGGCATGAAGGGCCAAGAAACTGAAAGGTTTCTTGGAGCTAGGAAGCTGGCTAGGATCCTAGTTGGCAGGGAGGATTACGTTGTTTCACTCTCAGAAAGAAAGAAACGAATGCTTGGAAGCACCTAGGGCTACAATACAACCGATGAGCTTCGACAAGCTAAGGTGGAGGTAGTTTTCGGTGGTATTTGGTTATTGATATTTTGTATATACTTTTGTTTTAAGTTCTAAATCATAGAGTTATCATATTACTTATTGCATCATGTTATCTAGATTTATCATTGAGCAAATGTAGAAGAATTGTGTAAATCAAAATCAATGAAATTATGCTAAAAAAATAGTTTTTATTGTGTATGTATTTAATGAATGATTAATTTCTTAGCATCATGTAGAGGGGTGCTACAGAGGAGGAAATTGGCGGGGGTAACCACAAAATCTCTTTGAGACGAGGATCTAGCCCTCCAAGACTCAGAGAGGGATCTCTCTTTTAGATTTATCTTTGTTTGTATGGGATGTTAGGTTAGCTATTACTGTACATAGGTTTTTTTCTTGATTTGGTATATTTGGGAGATTGAAAACTCGAATTTACATTGGGCCATAGGGTCTACCCTTTCTGAAAATGGATCTATCTCAGATTTATAAGATTCTCTCCACATGGTAGGATAGAAAGGTTGATGGATCAAATTGAATCAAATGAAAGTGAAGGAGAGGAAAAGAAGGGAAAGTCCATCAAGCAGAGGAGCAGCTAAGAATTCCTATGCTCAACTTCAGATGAAAACATGCAGATCATTAAAAGACCAGAAACAGAGTGCAGGAGAAAATTATGTTCTTAATACTTCTCTTAATGATTAGATACGGGAAAAAATGAAATGGATATACAGAGTAAGAAAACAGTTACCCAAAGAAGAAAAACATCACCAAGAAGTCTAACACAAGAATCCTACAGATACAACCTTTTATTTCTGTAAAATTACAAAGTATCCCCTGTGGGGCATGAATCAAAAGCTTTTCAATCCACATCGTGTGCATTTGACATATTACAATATATGGAACAGACTCTCCCCATGGAGGTTGAATTCAACCACCTCGGCCAAAAATAGAAATAAAATCCCTAAAAATCTTGAATTGTCCGTCATGAATGACGGGTCGAACTGCTGCAAAAAAGGGGTCAACTCAGACATATGTTTCTCTTCAATGGTGACACCTGTGTAAAAAATGAAGGAGTTTATTGTATATGCATTTGTCTTGAGAAACAACCTCCTTTGGTTTCTCCAATTTCGTCTCCCTGTCACCGAAACAGCTCCTACAAAATCATGACCAAAACAGGAAAAATCGGAAACCTGAAAAAAGAAGCTCATAAATGGCTTCACTTCTCCCAACTGGTGGAACCTATGAAAATGATGGAAGAGTTTTTTTTTATTCATCGTATTATTAACAAAAACCTCTCTCTGTTTTTGAAAATTCGTTTCCATTTTCCCGGAATCCACCTCGAAAGATGAAATGTTGAACAGGTAGAAAAGTCGGTTTTTGAAAATTCGGGAGGGCGGTTTTGGAGGGCAAAGTGATTTACTCGGACCCCCCCGAGGTGGTAAGTTGGATTGGAGGGGGGTTCTGAGTTCACCAGGGGGTGACAAGTGTCCCTCCCAATACCACCAACTCGGACCCCAAGGTGGTGATGTGACATGAGAAGGGGGGTCTGAGTAAATTAGGGACGTGGATTTATTTTTTTTAAGATGTGTGCATAGTGCGTGAGTGTTTTAGGATATGTTTTTAAGTTTTATATTTTTGTTTTATAATTTTATTATATTTATTTATTTATTGTTTGTGTATTATGTTTTATTTAATATATATATTTTTATATGTTTTGTTTAATATATATATTTTTATATGTTTTATTTAGTATATGTCAATATTGTTTTATTTTTAATTTTTTTTATTTAATCTTTAATTAATATTTTGATTAATAAAATACTAACCTAATTACTAATTTAAACAACTAACTTATTTATTAATTAATTAATTATTAACGATTCTAACCTATTTTAATTAATCTAACTACACTAAATTTTATTACTAACATTATTAACCTATTGTTTTTTTTCCTAAGCTTCTTTATTCATGCAGGGATAAAATTGGCGAAGGCGTGAAGAAATGAAGGGTAAGGGACTGAAGGGCGCAGCATTGAATGAAGGATGCAATAAGGTGATGAAGGATTGAGTGAAATGGATTGGGGTGGAAATGGAATCAATCGAGCCCAGCAAGCCAAATGTCTTCATCATGGGAGCAATGCCAAATAAGTAATTGAAGAACCAAGTTACCTGTGATTATAGGACCCCAACATAGACTCTACCTGGGGATGGAAGCTCTTTCAAAAGGTTTCAAGAACCACTGAACTCTGAATATGCAGACCGGTGCCTTATTCATTGGGCCATGGAGTCATTGCAGCTACAATCTTCGAACTGATTCAAATTAGATTGAAAATTGAACTGGATACTATCAATTGTAAACTATACTGGAAACCATATGATACTGAAAACGATGGTCAGAGTACTGAGATTATTTTCACTCATATACCTATTCTAATCTAATAAAATGATTTCCATATCAAGTAATAACAAACTTCCAATGCAACCAGACAAGAAAATGGATACTTAACTGAAGTTTGTGTTCCACCTCTCTAGGTAGAAAAATAAATTTAAAGCATGGAAACTTAACTTTTCCACTAGATTCAATAGTTTTATTGATGAACCTGGTAAAATATTCCTAAGATGATGGCTGCCATATATTGACCAAAAGATCATGGTAAACATGCAACATAAGATCTTCTAGATGATTTGTAACAGGAAAATAAACCTCATTCCAAACTGTTGTTTTTCTTATGTGTTGAAACTGATTCTCTTTAAACAAAAAGGGAGTGAATTGATTTTCCTCATTATCCACTATAGTCAAGTGCTCTGAGTGTTCCTTATCATTCTCTTTGTTACACGGAAGCTTGCAAGGGAGCTTTGAAATCTCATTAATTTCAGGTTAAGGAACATGACTTATAACAATATGTTGTGCTACTTCATTAACATCCAAGGAAGAAATTAATGATTGAGAATTTTTATGATTTTCTTCAAGGGATGTAAATTGAGGTAAGATACAACATGAAAGAGAATTTGAGAGATGGTCTTCATCATGCAGATCTGATTGGTCTTTAATCTCTAAAGGAAATACTGCTTGTTGAAGATGTTCTTGGGAATCAAGACAATTAAGCTATGCTACCTCTTTTTCTGGATCACCAGACTGTTGTTGATTTTCACTATTGTCCTCTACTTGATCAGGTTCAGGAAGTTGAATTTATTCCTTAACCTTTGGTTGATCATTTTGTTGTATTGCTGCAAGAATTTTTTCTTGTGGAGAAACCTCATGAACATCTGGACAACATACATCATTTTTTTCTTCATGAATGGAATAAAATTCAAACAAGGCTTCTATTTTTTGAAAAGGATTTTCCTCTAAAGCCTCTAGTATTTCATCATCCATGAACTTATCATCATCATAGTAATCTTCCATATATTGAATAAAAATTTCAAATTTATGACAATAGTTTTGAACCAGGAACAAAGATGGATAATATTCTTTGTAATTGTCATAAATACAGTATGAAAATGCTTTAAAGAAAATATACTAGAAGATGGTAAATTTCCATACCAAGATCTAGTCTTTTCCTCCAAACTTGCTACAAACATTTTCATAAGAAAATCTTCAGGAAATTTGATTTTAAGCTTACGGATATGCATATGAAACATGAATAAATGTATAGCAGCATCATCCCCTTTTTTATCTTTAAACACTGGAAGATATTTTAACCAATCGATGGTGGGCATGGGATTTGGAAAACCTGGAATGTAATCTCTATTCATTGGAGCATATCTCCTTGCAACTGATCCCATCTTGAGCTTGTGGAGTCGCCAGTGAATATTTGTTTCTGAATTCTGCAGTCAATGGAATCGCCAAGTGAATGATACAACCTTCCTGTGTTTGGCTTATGTTCACCATCAAAATTCAAATTTGAACCTGATATACTTTTATGGAGAAACCGAAAGCTCGTTCCCCAGTGGAGTCTTTGAGTTGGCAATGTTTGGATCTGATTGGAGTCACCATGTGAAATATTTATGCCTTCTTTTGTCTGGTCAAGACCCACCATCAGTGATCAGATCTAGAACTTAAAGTGCACTACTAGAGAAAGTTCCCCAATATGGTCGCCATTATTTTATCACTGTGTAATTTCCCAGGATAAGGAGGAAATAGGCAGGGGTAACCACAAAACCACTTTGAGTCAAGGATCTAGCCCTCTAAGACTCAGAGAGGGATCTCTCTGTCAGATTTAAATTTTTTTGTATGGGATGTTCTGCTAGCTATTACTGTACATAGGTTTGTTTCTAGATTTTTTATATTTGGGAGATTGAAAAATCGAATTTACATTGGGCCATAGGGTCTACCCTTTATGAAAATGAATCTATCATAGATTTATCAGATTGTCTCCATAGGGCAGGATAGAAAGACTGTTGGATCAAATTGAATCAAATGAAAGTAAAGGATAGGAAAAGAAGGGAAATTCCATCAAGTAAAGGAGCAGCTAAGGATTCCTATGCTCAATTTCAAACGAAAACATTCAGATCATTAAAAGACCATAAACAGAGTGCAAGAACAAATTTTGTTCTTAATATTTATTTTAATGATTAGATCGGGGAAAAAATGAAATGGATCTACAGAGTAAGAAAACAATTACCCAGAGAAGAAAAACATCACCAGGAAGTTTAACACAAAAATCCTGCAGATACAACTTTTTATTTATGGAAGATCATCTGGAAAATTAAAAAGTATCCCCTGTGGGGCATGAATCAAAAGATTTTCAATCCACACCTTGCGCATTTGAATTATTAAAATATATGGAACAAACTTTCCCCAGGCTCAGGATTTTGAATTCAACCACCTCGGCCAAAAATAGAAATAAAATCCCTAAAAATCTTAAACTATCTGCCATGAAAGGCAGGTTGAACTGCTGCAAAAAAGGGGTCAACTCAGACATTTGTTTCTCTTCAATGGTGACACCTATGTAAAAACGGAAGGTGTTTATTGTATATGATTTTTTCTAGAGAAAAAACCTCCTTCGGTTTCTCCAATTTTGTCTCCAGCTCGCTGAAATAGCTCTCGCAAAATCGTGACCAAACCAGGAAAAACTAGAAACATGAAAAAAGTGGATCCGAAATGGCTTTGAGTTTAACAATTGGTTGCACCTGTGAAAAATATGGAAGATTGTTTTTTTCTTCAGCCTGTACTGAACAAAAACCTCTCTCGGTTTTTTAAAATCCGTTTCCATTTTCCCGGAATCCACCTCGAAAGATGAAGTGATGAACAGGAAGAAAAAACGTTTTTGAAAATTCAAGAGGGCGTTTTTGGAGGGCAGAGCGGTTTACTTGAACCCCCCTGAGGTGGTAAGTGGTATTGGGAGGGGGGCGTCTGAGTTCACCAGGGGGTGACAAGTTTCCCTCCCAATACCACCAACTCAAACCCCAAGGTGGTGATGTGACATGAGAAAGGGGGGTCCGAGTAAAGTAGGGACGTGGATTTATTTTTTTTGAGATGTGTGCATAGTGCGTGAGTGTTTTAGGATATGTTTTTAAGCTTTGTATTTTTGTTTTATATTTTTATTATATTTAGTTTTTTTTTTTTTCTATTATGTTTTATTTAACATATATTTTTTTATATGTTTTGTTTAATATATATATTTTTATATGTTTTATTTAATATATGTCAATATTGTTTTATTTTTAGGTTTTACCCGAAGCTCCCTTCCGTCCAAATACCTGGGAATTCCCCTAATTGATAATGCCCTTCGGAACTCCTCCTGGGAGCACCTACTTGCTTTCTTTACCAAGAGGTTGTCTTCCTGGACCTACAGAGTCTTAAACCTCCCCAGTCGTCTTATTCTCCTCTGGGCTATTCTCCAGGCCCTCCCGATTTATTCCTTCTCAGCGTTGGCTGCCCCCGGGTTCATCCTCGCAACTATCAAAGGCTTACAGAGAAACTTCATTTGGAAAGGTCTCAACACAGGGAAGAAAATGGCGTTAGTCAGCTGGGACAAACTCTGTCGCCCAAAGGAGAAAGGAGGCCTGGGTTTACAGGACCCCTTCATCATGAACAAGATTCTCAGTGCCAAAATTTGGTGGCACTGGTTAAAATAACCCAAGGACCTCTGGGCTAGGCTATGGAGGAAGAAATACACCCCAAATGTAGCCGAGAAGAACCTAATTAGGTGGAATGGGGACAACCCGGGATCCCTAATTTGGACAGCGGCCAAGTAGAACAGACAGCTGGTGACTCGGCATGCCTTCTGGGAAATCAAGAATGGGGAAATAGCTCTTTTCTGGCAAGATTCTTGGAAACAATGGTCAGTCCTGGACACTGAGGATTGGGCTCGAGACATATGCACCCAAGCTATATGAGCAGGCCTGACAACAGTCGCTGACTACTGGCAGGACACTACCCAACAGGACACCTGGCATAGCTAGCACTTGGATAGGCAACGCATCAATCTGGAGGCACACGTGGACTTGGCACCATGGCAAGAAGAGATGGCCAAATGAAAAATTCCTAGAATTGAGGGGGAGGATATCCTCCGGTGGGGATACCGACCGCAGGGCACCTTCAGTATGCACGAGGCCTACCTGGTAAAGACTATAATAGACCTCGTCCCAAATACGACAGCTTGGCACAAAATATGGAATCTCAAACATTGGCCAAAAATCACCCCCTTCCTTTGGCTCATTCTCCACTCAAGCATCCTAACTTGGGATAATCTCTCGAAACACGGTTTTGTGGGGCCCTCAATATGCATACTATGTGGAGAAGCAGAGGAAACTATGAACCATCTCCTCAATACTTGCCCCTACACTGCCCAAATCTGGGATCAAGCGGTGCTTATCATGCGCACCTCGGATCGCAATAGGGATAGCATCCTGGAGACCATAACGAACTGGAGGGACAGGGCTTTCCAATCCCCCCTCCTAAATCGCATTTGGCAACTTATCCCAGGCTTTATCTATTGGCAAACCTGAAAGGAAAGGAACAGAAGAATTTTCAAGGGTCACTCCCTCTTGTGGCAACAGTGCTGGCATTATTGTCGTAGTAATATCTTGGAAACTATCCACATCCAGCGATGGTCTGATGCAAACCTGAATGGCATGCCCTTCGAACTCCCCATCTTTCAGCATTGGACGCCGCTTCCCCCTATTCTGGCCCCCCCGCTACTTGTCCACCTCTGTCCAGAAGTCCCTCCTCTTGGTCTCCTCCCGCGGAGGATTTCATCAAACTCAACTTTGATGGAGCCTCCAAGGGAAACCCTGGTCCTGCAGGCTATGGGGTCGTCTTCCACAATCATCATGGGCACATCCTAATCATAAGTCATTCTCCCTCGGTCATTCTACGAACAATGCAGCAGAACTTTGGGGACTTATTAAAGGACTGCACTTAGCCAGCAAAAACAGATTCACCAAGCTCATTGTTGAGGGGGATTCACAAATCATTATCAACCTCTTGTGTAGAATGGTAAATGGAGTGCATCCGGACAGACTAACGCCTAGCTGGAGACTATCCCATGGGCTGCAGCTTATCTCAGAGTTATTGCAACCGAATCAAGATATCATCCCTGCCCACATCAGAAGGAAGGTGAATCAAGTTGTGGATGATCTAGCTAATCTGGGTACCACTTGGAGGGGACCAGAACTTCTATGCAACTCAGACATGGATCTTGATCACCCTGTTCTCCAACGTTGTATCCGAAAAGCTGAATCGGTAGACCACCCCCCAGATGGGATGTTACTGAGACACACCTGGAAAGCAGAGGAGGTCAGCACCAGCCCACGAGGCATGGAGCCACGTGACAGGCTCGTGCCACCGTCTGTCACCCCCCTCCAGCATTAATTCGAACCTCACCCGACGTAAATGCTCATGTACACGCTTCCCCTCTTCTACGAGCGCCTCAGCATGGCACTGTCGCAGATGGACTTCTCTCGATTCTGTTCGAAGGTTGAAGGGATCCTCTCTTCATGGCCATGGACTGATAGGACTTTCTTCCTACAGCTCTTGGCTAGCCTTACCTGTCTCCACGCCCTCCACTTCAGTCTGCTGCACCTTGCTTCTTCGAACAGCCAAATGCCTCGCCCAAGGGGGAGGCTGAGGCGAGGCTCCCCATGGAAACCTCGCAGGCCCTCACTCTCACCTCCTGACTCTCCTTCCATCTGCTCCTCCCCTCCCATCCAGCCCAAACCCTCACCTCCACCCCTTCCGTTGGTGTCGCAATTGCACTCTTTGGCAATTATCCCATGGACGATGGACACACCCTCGCATCTTTGTATCACCTCCACCCTGCATGTTCGCGTCTCTAATCCCCCAAGAAGCTCTTGCGACGCGCCCCCTCCTCCCCGTAGGACAGGGAACTCTGAACATCAGCCACCCGACTCCTACAATGGAGTGCAGCTCTGAGATAGCTTAGACATTATTTATGGTCTGGTTTTTGAACTACACCAGGGGGTGGAGGACCTCCACTTCCGCTTGCAGTCCACAGATGATAAGTTAACGACCCTTCTTCATCTCCTTGCCTCTATGCGCGAGGCCTTCCCCTCTTACCCGGCTGGAGAAACCTCATAGGAGATGCCTCGTATAGTAAATGATGGTGGAGACACCAAAGAACAGCGATCAGTGGAGCAAACCGGGTGCAGGACAGCAAAGGTAGACTCGGCAAGTGGACAGCTGTAGGATACAACGACAGATGCCGAGGGAGCTGTGGACAAGGTGACAGGCGAGGTGTTGTGGGAAATGAAGGCGACGTATGTCGAGGAGGAACCCTGGCTGGGGGACCTCCATGCCACATGGTCGGGCTACTTGCCAGGTGTTTAAGCTTGTTTTTTTATGTGCAGTTTTGGTAGTTTCTGTTGGATTCAATGGGGGAACAGTTCACCTAAAACTTTTTCTGTCTTAGTTATAGAACTACTTTGCTTAAATCTTATGCTGGCTGGACTAGTTTCCCCTCTATTGGGGCAGTCCAGTAATTACAATAAGCCTATGGATGTAATCTGGAACTCCAATCTGGTTTTGGCAGGACTTTAATATACAATATTTCTTACTTAAAAAAAAATATTGTTTTATTTTTAATTGTTTTTTATTTAATATTTAATTAATATTTTGATTAATAAAATACTAACCTAATTACTAATTTAAACAACTAACTTAATTATTAATTAATTAATTAATTATTAACTAGTCTAACCTATTTTAATTAATCTAACTACACTAGATTTTATTACTAACATTATTAACCTATTGTTTCTATTTTCCTAAGCTTGTTTATTCATGCATGGATAAAATTGGTGAAGGGGTGAAGAAATGAAGGGTGAGGGACTGAAGGGTGCAAGGGTGGATGAAGGATGCATCAGGGTGATGAAGGATCGGGAAAAATGGATGGGGGTGGAAGTGGAATCAACCGTGCCCAACAAGACAGATGTCTTCATCACCGGAGAAACGCCAAATAAGCAAATGAAGAACCAAGTTACCTATGATTATAGGACCCCAACATAGGCTCCACCTGGGGATGGCATCTCTTTTAGGAGGTTTCAAGAACCAATGAACTCTGAATATGCATATCGGTGCCTTATTCATTGGGCCATGGAATCATTGCAGCTACAATCTTCCAACTGATTCAAATTAGACTGAACATTGAACTGGATACTATCAACTGGAAACCATACAATACTAAAAAAGATGCTCAGAGTATTGAGCTTATTTTCACTCGTATACCTATTCTAATCTAATAAAATGATTTCCATATCAAGTAATAACAAACTTCCAATGCAACCAGTCAAGCAAATGGATACTTAACTGAAGTTTGTGTTCCACCTCTCTAGGTAGAAAAATAATTTTAAAGCATGGTAACTTAACTTTTCCACTGGATTCAATAGCTCTATTGATGAACCTGGTAAAATCTTCCTTCATTGATGGTTGCCATATATTGACCAAAGGATCATGGTAAACATGCAACATAAGATCTTCTGGATGATTTGTAACAGAAAAACAAACCTCATTCCAAACTGTTGCTTTTATTATGTGTTGAAACTGATTCTCTTTAAATAGAAAGGGAGTGAATTGTTTTTCCTCATTATCCACTATAGTTAAGTGCTCTGAGTGTTCCTTATCATTCTCTTTGTTACACAAAATCTTGCAAGGGAGATGTGAAATCTCATTAATTTCCGGTGAAGGAACATGACTTGTAACAATATGTTGTGCTACTTCATTAACATCCAAGGAAGAAATTAATGATTGAGAACTTTTATGATTTTCTTCAAGAGATGTAAATTGAGGTAAGATACAACATGAAAGAGAATTTGAGAGATGGTCTTTATCATGCAGATCTGATTGGTATTTAATCTCTAAAGGAAATATTGCTTGTTGAAGATGTTCTTGGGAATCAAGACAATTAAGCTCGGCTACCTCTTTTTTCGGATCACCAGACTGTTGTTGATTTTCATTGTTGTCCTCTACTTGATCAGGTTCAGGAAGATGAATTTCTTCCTTAACCTTTGGTTGATCAGTTTGTTGTACTGCTGCAAGACTTTTTTCATGTGGACAAACCTCATGAACATCTAGACAGCATACATCATTTGTTTCTTCATGAGGGGAATAAAATTCAAGCAAGGCTTCTATTTTTTGAAAAGGCTTTTCTTCTAAATCCTCTAGTATTCCATCGTCCATGAACTTATCATCATCACAGTAATCTTCCATATATTGAATAAAACTTTCAAAGTTATGACAACAGTTTTGAACCAGCAACAAAGATGGATAATCTTCTTTGTATTTGTCATAAAATATAGTATGAAAATGCTTTAAATAACATATACTAGCAGCTGGTAAATTTTCATACCAAGATCTAGCCTTTTCCTCCAAACTTGCTACAAACATTTTCATTAGACAATCTTCAAGAAATTTGATTTTAAGCTTACGGATGTGCATATGAAACCTGAATAAATGTATAGCAGCATCATCCCCTTTTTTTATCTTTAAACATTGGAAGATATTTTAACCAATCGATGTTGGGCATGGGATTTGGAAAACCTTGAATGTAATATTTGTTCTTTGGAGCATATCTCCTTGCAACTAATCCCATCTTGAGTTTGTGGAGTCACCAATGAATCTTTGTTTCTAAATTTTGCAGTCAATGGAATCGCCAGGTGAATGATACAGCCTTCTTGTGTTTGGCTTTTTTTCACCATCAGAAGTCAAATCTAAACCTGATATACTTTTATGGAGAACCCGAAAGCTCGTTCCCCAATGGAGTCTTTGAGTTGGCACTGCCTAGAGCTGATTGGAGTCGCCAGGTGAAATATTCCATCCTTCTTGTGTCCGGTCATTGTCCACCATCAGTGATCAGATTTGGAACTTGAAGTGCACTACTGGAGAAAGTTACCCCATATGGTCGCCATTATGTTATCACCCTGTAATTTCCGAGGCTGAGGAGGAAATCGACAAGGGTAACCACAAAACTGCTTTGAGACGAGGATCTAGCCCTCCAAGACTCAGAGAGGGATCTCTTTGTCAGATTTATCTTTGTTTGTATGGCATGTTAGGATAGTTATTACTATACATAGATTTGTTTCTGGATTTGGTATATTTGGGAGATTTAAAACTCGAATTTACATTGGGCCATAGGGTCTACCCTTTCTGAAAATGGATCTATCACAGATTTATAAGATTGTCTCCGCGGGGCATGATAGAAATACTATTGGATCAAATTGAATTAAATGAAATTGAAGGAGAGGAAAAGAAGGGAAAGTCCATCAAGCAGAGGAGTATCTAAGAATTCCTATGCTCAACTTCAGATGAAAACATGCAGATCATTAAAAAACCAGAAACAGAGTGCAGGAACAAATTATGTTCTTAATATTTATTTTAATGATTATATCAGGGAAAACATGAAATGGATCTACATAGTAAGAAAATAGTTACCCAGAGAAGAAAAACATCACCAAGAAGTCTAACACAAGAATCCTACAGATACAACATTTTTTTTCTGGAAAATTACAAAGTATCCCCTGTGGGGCATGAATCAAAAGATTTTCAATCCACAACTTGCACATTTGACTTATTACAATATATGGAACAAACTCTCCCCAGGCTCAGGAGGTCGAAATCAACCACCTCGGCCAAAAATAGAAATAAAATCCCTAAAAATCTTGAATTGTCCGCCATGAAAGACGGGTCGAACTGCTGAAAAAAAGGGGTCAACTCAGACATATTTTTATATTCAACGGTGACACCTATGTAAAACCTGAAGGATTTTATTGTATATGAGTTTTTCTGGAGAAAAAAACTCCTTCGGTTTCTCCAATTTCATCTCGATCTCGTCGAAACAACTCCCGCAAAATCGTGACCAAAACAAGGAAAATCGGAAACCTGAAAAAAGGGGATCCAAAATGGTTTTGATTATTCCAACTAGTGGAACCTGTGAACAATATGGAAGAGGTTTCTTTTATTCATCCCATTCTGAACAAAAACCTCTCTCGGTTTTTAAAAATTCGTTTTCATTTTCCCGAAATCCACCTCGGAAGATGAAGTGTTGAACAGGAAGAAAAAATGGTTTTTGAAAATTTGGGAGGGCGGTTTTGGAGGGTAGAGCGGTTTACTCGGACCCCCTAGGTGGTAAGTGGTATTGGGAGGGGGGGTCCGAGTTCACCAGGGGGTGACAAGTTTCCCTCCCAATACCACCAACTCGAACCCCAAGGTGGTGATGTGACGTGAGAAGGGGGAATCCAAGTAAATTAGGGACATGGATTTTTTTTTTTTGAGATGTGTGCATAGTGCATGAGTGTTTTAGGATATGTTTTTAAG